>JAEBUS010000069.1:107416-280596 GCA_023014475.1 Amanita pallidorosea
ATATACAGAAGGACAGCCAGACTAGGAAGGTGGATCGCCACCTAGATGGCATCACACTCAACATCAGTGCATCAGGAGGATCAGCACATCAAGCCATCATGCATCAGATGAAGGTGCAAGACAGTGTGCATTGTTATGAGCTCACGCCCCTAACCACAACCTTACAATCCCCCTAAGGGGCCCACAGGCCTTGTCGCTGGCCAGAAGATAGAAAGGAGATGAGAACGAGATAGAATTGGGGTGGAGAGAAACTATCTGAAGTCTGGGAGACTCCAGCTACAATGTACCTACTTATATACTATTCGAGGACCCCTTGCGACTCCCAGACCCATCAGCACCCCCACTCTGACTCACTCTGATTGTTCTTGGTGAGCATGTGCTTGGGCGCTGTTGCAGTTGGCACATATGGGCGCATATGGGCATGGCCACTGTGACTCCACTCATAGACCTCCTCTGGACTGCTCTAGATCCTGACCATAAGGAGCAATGCCTCAAGGCATTGCGTGTTCCCATTGCAATCCTTTATAGACATGTGTGCTGTCTTGCGCCTTCATCTGATGCATGATGGCTTGATGCACTGATCCTCCTGATGCACTGATGCCAAGTATGATGCCATCAAGGTGGTGATCCACCTTCCTAGTCCGGCCATCCTTCTGTATATAGTATTGGATGGTTCCTCCAACCATCGTCTTGCCCTCTGGTGAGTGCTCCCATGTGCTGACTCAACTGTTGGTATCCCATAGTGTTCTATAAGGCCCTGGCCCTATAATATAGCAGTCATCCCAGATGACTGAGAGTAAACCAAAATTGAGGGGCTAGGATTGCGATCCTAACATGCATGTCTAAATCACAATGGGAACACAATGCCTTGAGGCATTACCCCTTATGTTCAGGATCTAGAGCAGTCTGGAGGAGGTCTATGAGTGGAGTCAGAGCAGCCAAGCCCATATGCACAGCAACTATGGCAGCACCCAACCATGTGCTCACAAGAACAATAGAAGTGAGGAGGTCTTTACACTTAGCCACATATCCTGGCGGACTCCAATCGGACTGTCTAGGACTTGAATGTCAGTGTGACACCAGCCAATTTCCATCTCATGTCTGATCAGAGTCTGAGCTCGGAGTCCTCAGACTCCGAGCAGTGTGGGTTGTTGACCACTGGTATATATAACATCCTGTGACATTGTGACACGAGCGCGACACAAGGCTCCACGTGACGGCAGTGACGCGCCGTTTACTGTTTACTACTGCACGTGACACACACGTGACTGCTGTGTAGTTGTGACGTGACCGTGGTTGAGTGATGATGGATCAGGCCTCGCCATCTCACCGTCGCCACCACTGCCATCGTCACTGTTGCCACTGCCATCTCACCGTTGCCACCACCGCCATCATCGCCGTCACCACCGTTATCGTCGCTGTCGCCACTGCCATCATTGCCGTCCGTCACCACTACCACCACCCCCACTCTCGTCACCGCCCTCCGACGATCACCTCCCGCCTCTCACCACCATCACCCCCATCACCGTCACCACCCCCACCATGTTACCACCACCACCACCACCGCCCCTCGCCACTCTCGACAACCACCCTGCCGTGTCGACGGACCTGCCTATTCACCCCCGTTTGCCCACCCACCCGCGCCATGTCACCAAACACACCTCTCGCCGCACCAAAGTCCAAACACGCCTGTTCGCACCCACAACAGCTCGCTGCTGCATGACGCAAGCACCCACGGGCCCAGACCAATTGTCTGGGCCCCTTGTATGTTTTTTTCTTTTTTATTGCAGATAACTAATTTTGTTTTTGTTTTATTATTGGTTTTTGGATTCGATGGGCCTGTCCACTCACAGCTGCAGCTGCAGCCACCCTTGACCCACGCCTACCCACTTGCGCGTTGCGCCCACCCACTCACACATCATGCCCACCCTCTCGCGCCTCATGCCCGCCCACTCGCATGCCACACCCACCCATTTGCACGTTGCGCCTGTCGAAACTCTGATAGTTATTATAATAGATTAGATTAGTTACATTCATTACAATAACTAATGTAATGAATATCTTATCTAATATCTTATATAATAAGAATAACTATTAATTAGTGTTTCATATTTAATCATAATAGCTTACATAACATTACCATGTGGTTTGTGACACATGTCACCACATGTCACAGCCATGTGACATAAGCGTGACAACGTGACGTGACAAGTCACAGGAGTGACATGACTCATCCTATGACATCACTGATAGTCATAAATGACTCATATGACTCATATGACTCATAATACGTCATATAGAACATTATGATGTCATATAGAATGTTATGGAATATCTATTAATAATAATGACTCATATAGAAGGATATGATGTCATAAAGAACATCTTAGAAGGAATATTAATAGAAGAAGACTCAGAATGACTCATTAGCGGTACCGGTATTATGTAATAGGTAGATTACACTGTACTTAGGTTAGGGTTTATGAAAGATATATAAGGAGGGGGTTCTGAGCGACTATCCCCTCAGTTTTACAACAAACTAACTTTAGTTAAGGCAGAAACCTAAGCTAACCATGTAAGTAATTGAGACCTTACTTAGCTTAGTGTCTGCGCTGCTGTATATTGTTTCAACAGGTTATGGGCCCTGGCGACTGCCTTCAAACACTCAGTTGGATGGGTGTTGTATTATTAGAAGGAAAAAGTCTAATAGTGTATAAATGTAGTAGATAGTGTTTTTGCGTTTGTGTGTGATCGACTGACATCTAAGATCTCTAAAAATATCCATTCTAAAGATATGGCTGATGGCCCTCTATCAATAGAACAGATGAGATCTAAAAGTCGATTGTGTGATCTGTGTTTGACATTTTCTCTCACGCCTATGAATGATGCTAACCCAATCATGGGATAAATGATCGCTTGATGGTAGCAGGGATACCATCTCTGTCACACTTGTGACAGACTATCTGGGAAGATAGATTAAACATCTGGTGTCACGCATCGGAGTCGTGCGTTGTTGGGAAACAACGAAATCAAAATTCTCCCAGGACTGGCAAGTCTTAAAATATGCTGTGGATTTGTCATACCACTACCTAAAAAGACACGGATTTTGGGCCGCTTTATGCGGATAACAGGGCCAATCCCCTGTAAAGGCTTCACACACCCCCAATTGCCCATTACGTTATTGCATATATCATAATGACCGTTTTTGTCGATCTTCTATATTTTATTATTTAAATATTTGTATAAAGGTCGTGCTGAGGCAAACTTTCGTCATACACACAGACTATTGTTGGGCAGATGAATAGCACCCCAACTAGATTAGGACGTCTGAGGATGTCACTTACACAGATACATACACACATACATACATACATACATACTAGTTTGTACACAGGGAATTTGAAGGAGCCCTGGTACGAGATTGGCATACAACATCCATACAATGAGTCGTTTGCGTTGCCAGACAAGTCCATGACGTATTGTTTCAAAAATAGCACAGCCTGATAAGCACCTTTTTTCTCATGTATCATTCAGGAAATAAAGAATTAGGCTAATATATTTCTATTTTTAGAAACAAATCGAAATGTCTCAAGTTTACCACATCAGTCCTCTCTTCTACCAAATCAACATTATCGAGTATCTTGATAAAGCTATTGGAAAGACCGGATTCATCAACTCTGGCATCATCGCTTGAGTTTTGATCAATAATAGGAAACTGACTAAGCAGGATGTCCTGGACATCATCAGAAAGTTCGAAGAAGATGACATGTTCAGATGTGATCCGTATGGTCGCCTTGCTCGTGTTGTCTACATGGCACATGCTTGTGCCAGTTATAATTGTATCAACGGCACCCCTGATGTCAACGATCAATATCCGCCGGTTTGGGCTTTCAATCGCCCGGCATCTCAGATTCATCTTGCATCGCGCCTGCACACTTTCAGCTTCATTTATGATTGTTACCTAACTGAGGAAGTTAGGAGCATTCATGATCCGCAGTTGGCATTAAGTATATGTCCAATGATGGGAGATATATTCAGGAGAATATAGATCTCAGTCTTCTTGATATGTTTGTCAAGGTTGCACACGAGGAAGAAGAAGATGGCAATGCCGAGACCGACACGCATCCACAACAGATCTCGGATATTCCTGGATTCCCACAGTATAGTGGCCCTCAGGGTCACTATAATGGCTACGATAGATGTCCCGCGCCTCAATACAAATCTCTCAAGAAGTCAATTGATCTGACGCCGCATAGGGTAGATGAACCCTATGATCCCAAGGATCTCTCCCACGCCCTAGCAAGAAAGAGGCTAGAGCGTGAGCACATGATCTGGATCCACGACGGTTTTGTTTATCATAGCAAAGAAGACTATGATGCAGCCGTTCACGCATCGGAGGTACAGAAGCAGGAGGCGGAAGCTCTGATTGAGCTTGATCAGATACTCGAAAAGGCCAAATATGAGCCTAAGGTAACCAATCTAAATCAGCTAATTAAATCAAAAGCTGATATAATTGTGACAGCGTACGTATGCAGGGGTTGTGAGGACTCCAACAACTGTTACAAGAAGGGAACTACGTCATTCCCCTTACAGTCACATCTGGCCCGGCAAGAGCCTATCACTGGTTGCAGGAGAGAGACCGGAGCGGGAGCTCCGGAGGCATTCAGCCCCGTCGTCCCGAGCGTGGACGAGATCCGGAAGTTTGGGAAGCTCAGCGCTTTCCGAGGACAGTGTCGACTACCAGGTATAGTACCTAGTAGTCAATGTACTTTCACACAGGCGGACCAAAATGGTCCAAATATGAATATTTTGTTGCAGTCCAATAAGATTGAAAATCAGACTAAGAATAATTTTCCAACGGTTAAATCTGATGAAAAACTTCATCAAAATGAGTTTACTCATACGTCTAATTTGGATAACTTTGTATATGTTCCTGATGAAATTATTGACATGTATTATCCTAAGAGTAATCCATTTTTGAAAGAAGAAGAAACTGTGTTCACCATCCATAATGAAAACATCGTTCAACAATTCCCAGAGTCTCAAGGACGTGTTAATAATACCCCTGAACCAACATTATTAAATACAAAAGAAATTATTGCTGGTTTAATTAAATGTCTACAAAGGATCTGTGAGAAACAGAAAGCTGATGATACAGATCAGGATAATGGTTGGAATGATGAACACAAATCAGATGATGATGATAAACCTTGGGGATATGAACCACATAAAGCATCCGATTGGATTGACAAAAATTCGGAAGAAATTGTTTATCCGAAAAACAATATTTCCAAACCAAGGAATCTTTGACAAAAGAAGAGGGTTCACAATTTTCAAGCTTCACAAATCAGATGGCAGAAGAACATTGCACCTATAAGAGAACCAAGTTCTTCATCAAATAGGAAATTCTTGAAATCAGGTTCAGGTACTGAATCAAAATCTGATAAGAATATTCAGTCTAATTTCAGCGTCAAAGCAAAGGAATTAGAACTTGCATTTCCATTCTTTATAAATGTCAAATATAGGGCTCACAAACAAACACATATCATAAAACATACTAAAAATCATCCTATTTGGAATAAGATTGGATTATGTTATATGGTTTTGTTTCAACCCAGATACTATAAAGAACAAGTTTGGCCTATGTATCCTAAATTATCTGAAATCGTCTCATATCCTAAACATTGGAGAAGAAACGTTCATTTTACTTATGAACGTAGTGGCATTAGTTATCTTCATTTCACTGAGAATTCTCAATCTAGACTTGCTTGGTGGACTCTAGATGATTTTGTTTCCTCTAAAAATAAATTGGCAAATTATATATGTGGAGGAAAAGATGATAAAGAATCACTAGAAAAAATGGTTACTGTGTTTAATGGAGTAATGGATTATAAAAAGTGGAAAGAAACTTTAATGGCATACTTAGCCATGAAAGGATACACTAAATACGTAACTAGAGAAAAAGAAGGTTATCCTTCACCACCTACGGAAAGGGCTAGCATTGAAGAAAGAACCCATTGGGAATTAAAGTATAAATCTGTTTATAATGAAAGACTTGATTGGGATGAAAATTCTGCCAAGACAAATGCTATTATTAAAATGGCATTAGCACCTAATCTATGGTCTTACGTTAAAGATACTCCAGCTCAAACTATTGCTGAATTGGATAAAGTTTTTGGAACAACTGGAATAGCCAAATATTTCATTTTATACAAAAACATATTCAGTTGGTCTATGAAACCAGGACAAGATCCCATTATAGCTATCTCTAAATTGATGAAAGCTGTTTCCGATTTAGGAACTGAAGATAAATACAAACTTCCAGACTTTGTATTGACATTCTTCATTTTACATGCTTTGAATCAACAATATAGTACTTTGGTTACTAATATTGTTAATAGCAATATTGACGAATTCACATCAGCAAAGATAGTTCCTAAGATTCAGAATGAATGGAATCTCATGCAATCAAAAGCAAGGACTGGCAGACAAACCATTCAAATTGCTAACATTGGATCTAATATCAATAAGTATCCAAATACTAAACCATCTTGGAATGATCAACAGTCTAGTAATCAATTTCCAAACAATAGGTTTAGAGGAGGATCATTTAGAGGTGTTGAGCAGCAATCATATGTCTGTCAGACATAGTTTGTCTCAGTGGTCGTCACTGTCATGAACGATGAGCTCATATGTCCGTTAGACATAGAGTCATACGTCCATGATGACAAGAGTATTGTATCACTGTCATAGACAGTGTTACGGACAATGCCCTCATCGTGGTTCGTTCTAAGTCAACAGTGACAAGCAGAGTCTCGGTCTGCTCCCAGTCACTGGACAAAGAGTTTTTAGACGCTAAGTCAAACGATGACAAAGGTCTTGAGAACGATGAAGGAGAAGAGCGTTGAGTTCAAGCGAGGTTGAGAGCAAAACTCGTCTAAGTTGGAACTGAGGTTACTCTACAGTACATGGGCTTATATACGTTTGAAGAACAAAGGAATCGTAAAAAAGGAAATAAAGCTGTAGTTATCTAAGAAAGGAAACATGAAGGTAACTACGAAAGGAGATAGCGTCCAGGCTGTACAATGCGCAGTAAAGATGGATATGAAACTGTTTACCAAAGCATGGAGACGAAACGAAAGGAGAACTGTAACATTACCCCTTCGTATGCAAGAAGTCACCGACTTCTACCAAGAGTTAGTCCAACCGTGATCTTGCCTTGACTCCAACCAGCTAATAATGTTACCGACGTCTTTGTTGGCAGTCTCCACACGCCACTGTAAACTCTGAATTGCTCGCTGCAGTTGTTTCGCCTGAGCAAGCATCGCGTCACGTTCTTCGTAAGTGAGGGTGTGGGGGTCGGTGGTGAGAGTGAGTGCCGTGACGAAGTCTAGCGGTTCGGAGAACAGGTTAAAGTATGTGACGAGGGTGGCAAGATTGTCGCTAACGTTGCCCAACATGGCGTTGCGAGGACGAGTGACGGTGGGTGGAACGGGTATAATGGGGACTGTTACGGTGTCAGCGAGTTCGGCTGGGTGTTCATGAAGCTCCGGGAGATCAGCGAATTCGAAATCGTCGATGGTGATTGTGGTGTTGACAAAGACCTCGAGGGGAGGTCATGGGCGGCAGCGAGGAAGGGTGATAAGACGGCGGCGGGTTCGACATAACAGTGGCCACATGCTGTGACCAGGAGGGCAAAGGCGAAGGCAACGAGATAGGCAATGGTAGTGAAGAAAGCGGGCATGGTTATGACAGATAGGTTGGGGAATCCGATGCGCTTTGAGGTGTCCTTTTATGTTCAATTGAACACCTCGTCATCATAATTGACAGTCAGGAGTTCTTCTTCCAAAAATTGGTAAGATGATGCGGGCGCTCTGATGGTGGGAATGTATTCGAGTTCTGCATCAGATTCTTCTGATTCGCTCAATTCATTCCTGGTAACGGTGGAAACCTCGTTCTCATGCTCGGCGTCTGTGATAGGATCATTGCCTTGTGTGACAGCTTGTTCCGGCACATCAGGGATAACCGGGTCATCAACAAATGCATTCAGGAAATCCAGGCTGTCCATTGCATCGTTGAAATTGGCTTGTGCATTTGGGACATGCCGATCAGCAACCCAGCGGTATATTTCGATTTCTTTGCCAGCGCGTTTTAGCTCCTGAACAAAAACATATTTTTCAGGTTCTTCTCTTCGAAGGGCCATCTTGGCGTACACCTCGTATCTGTGATTCAAAGTATATTGGGTGATGGAAGGTATGACCTGGCTTCGGGATAATATGGTAACTCCTCAGGATCGAATGTAAGATCCATGTATTTTGGGAGATAATGAAGGCGAGCATTAAATGGGAACTCTACGTGTCCTTGTGGATGTTTTAAGTGTCCGGTGGTTAGTCTTGAGGCTCTAGGTGCAGTTTGTCGGACTGCTTGTGTCTGGATGATTTTAGAGAATTGTGGTAATCCTAACGGAGATGTTGGAGGGCAATAGATAGGAATTTTAATGATCCGTCCTCGAAATCTTTCGTAGAGTTTCGGAGAATATCGTCCTCGAGTAGAACAATATTTCTTCGTATATTGGATGTTTTGTTTAAGGATTCGGCAGTTATGATAGCAAGACATGGGTATTTTTTACAGCTGTCTTCTCTGTTTATATGCTTGCAGGATATCCGCAGCATTGCCTAGATTGCGTTCTGGTTCCCAGGAGTTGTCATTTGGACCGTAGTTCTTCCATTTAACCAAATATTGATATCCTGCTCCACGCTTTTGGTGTGCAAGAACCGCTTCAACTTCAAACTCTTCTTGTCCATTTACAATGTCAGGAGGTGGGGCTGTGTAATTTGGTCCATGTGTTTCAGTCTCCTTATATGGCATAAGGAGTGATGTGTGAAAGACTGGATGAATGCGCCATTGTTTCGGAAGTTTGAGCCTATACGTTACTGGTCCTAAGACTTGTTCGATGGGGAAGGGTCCTTCTTGTTTCGGCGCTAACTTCCTGGACTGGTATGGGATATTAAGATTTCTGTTTTCAAGCCAAACTTTGTCTCCTATTTCGAATTTGACTGATTTGTCTCTAATTCGTCTAGCCACCATTTGTCTGGCTAGCTCATGCGCTGCAAGCGCCTCTTCCCTAGCTTTTCGTAACATTTGTAGTCGTTCTTCTGCTGCTGGTGTTGTCATTTTCTGCGCCGCAGTAGGTAGTGCAACAGGGTCTGTTCCATACATGAGCCGAAAAGGTGATGCTTTAACTGAGTCGTGATGGCGATTGTTATGGGCAAATTCGGCAATTGGTAATAATTGTTTCCAAGTATGGGCTTCATTTGCGCAGAATATTTGAAGATATACTTCTAGTTCCTGATTTATTCGTTCTGTTTCTCCATCAGTTTGTGGATGATACGCGGTGCTCATCCTATGATCGATTCCTAATGTTTTTCTGATTTCTTGAAAGACTTTGGCCGAGAACTGTGGTCCTCGATCTGAAATAAGTACGTTGGTAGACCAAGCGCTTGAATATTCGGAAATGTAGAGGTCTGCCGTCCCTAGTGCGTCGATGGTTTTCTTGCAAGGAGTAAGAATTACCCCCTTCGTAAGACATGGTCCACCGTGACCAAAATTGAGTCAAATCCGTCGGAAATGGAAGATCGGTAATAAAATCCAAGGTCACTTGCTGAAATGGTCGAGTCGCCTTTGATCCAATTGGTAGGAGGGCTGGGGTGTTGGGTGAGTGTTCACCTTCATTTGCTGACATGTGGCGCATCCAGTGATCCATTCCTTGACGTGTTTATACATTCCTGGCCACCAGTAATCTCGTTGTAACAATTCTAGCATTTTCAAGCGTCCAGGATGCCCGGAAGTGGGCGATTCATGGACCGTTTTGATAATACTGGTGCGGAGTGTTCCAAGATCAGGAATATATGCTCTGTTGATGTATCGGATGATTCCGTCAACAAATGCCCAATCCTGTAATTTGGATTTAATAGGCGGGGCGCGTTGCGTTTCTATGACTTCGATGATGGTTTTTCCAAAGCTGTCAAGTGATGTAGCATCTCGAATTTTCTGAGCAAGGTCTGTAGCGATAAGGCGAATAAACTTGTTATTGGGTAACATGATAACATCGTCCAGTATATCATCATCTTTCATATGATCAGGACAGCGAGATAATGCATCTGCTTCAAACATTTTCGTCCCTGGTACGTGTTCTATCTTCAGGTCAAATTCCGATAGCATCATAGACCAACGAGCTTGTCGAGGTGTTAACCGTTGCGGGTTCTATAAAACGAAAGGTTTTTGTGATCGCAATGGACTATAATTGGATGCGGAGATCCATGCAGCAAATGTCGCCATGCTTGTAATCCTTTAATATAGCCAGTAGTTCTCGGTCATAGATTTGGTAATTTTGTTCTGTTGTGGTCAAGGCGTGTGATATAAAACCACAAGGATGGAGGGATCCGGAGGTGTCGGCTTGTTTCAATACTGCTCCAGTGGCTTTATTTGAAGCATCCGTTTGTAGGATAAATGGCCTTGTGGGGTCTGGCATATGCAGGACTGGCATTGACGAAAAATTTTCGTTTTAATTCATCGAAAGCTGTCTGACAATCAAGCGTCCAACTGAAAGTTAAACCTTTCTTAGTTAAGTTGTCAACGGTTTCGCTATGGTGGCAAAGTTGCCGATGAATCGTCTATAGAAATTTCCGAATCCGAGGAAAGATCTAACTTGTTTGACCGTTGCGGGGGTTGGCCAGTCTCTGATTCCAGCGCGTTTTACAGGATCCATTTGAATATGACCGGGCTTAATGACCATACCCAGGAATTCAACTTCTTGAACGCAAAATTTGCACTTTTCTAGTTTCAAAAATAAGTCTTTCTCCTGCAGGTGCTCTAAGACTCTTTTGGTTCGTTTCTGTATTTCGTCCTTCGTTTTCCCGCAGATCAGGATGTCGTCCATGTAGATAATGAGCCATCCTTCGTTAATCATGTCCTGGAAGTATTCGTTCATCATGGTTTGAAACGTCGAGGGTGAATTGCAAAGGCCGAAGAACATTACTGTTGGTTCATACAACCCTCGGTTCGTAATGAAGGCTGCTTTCCATTCATCGCCTTTTTTAATTTGGACGTTGTTATATCCCCAGCGCAAATCAAGTTTAGTGAAATAGTTTGCGCCTTCTAATTTTGTCATCAGGTCTGAAACTAGGGGTAATGGGTAGGCATTTTTGATCGTCCATTCATTAAGGTAGCGATAGTCCTGGCAGGTCTAAGGGTGTCGCTTTCTTTCTTTGAAACGAAGAAAAATGGTGATGCCTGTGGCGATTTGGATGGTCGAATATATCCTTTATTCAGTTGCTCCTTAATCCATTCGTCGAGTGTTGACTGTTCTTTTTAACGATAGTGGGTAGATTTTGCTAACTTTTGGCGTAAATCCAGTTTTAAGTTCAATTGCATGGTCCCATGGACGTGATGATGGGAAACGCTCTGATGCCTTTTTCTCAAAGATAGACTGCCAGGGAAGGTATTCGGGTGGTAAAACAGTTGGTGTTTCGTTGCATTTTGCTTGATTGTTGAATGCCTGTGATGCTGATGTTTTTACCCTTATCCAGTATTCATCTTCTCCCCATTGTTGAATATCTAGTGCTATACGCCAAATAGGTTTGTCATCTCTTGAATCGTCATCTATTTGGAGGGTTTTCTTTCGCCAATCAATAGTTGGATTATGCTTTTCCAGCCATGGTATCCCAAAGATGATTTCTTGATCCCCTAAGTTCGTGATCCATAACCAATTATCATATGGTTTTCCATTGATAGAATAGGTCAGACGAATTCGATGCATGATCATGCCATTTTGATTAATAGTTCCATTGGCGTTTTTGACTTTAATCGGTTGTTTTAGTTCTTCTTTTGGCCAACCTTTTGATATGCGTTCATCAATGAAGTTTCCTTCTGCTCCACAATCAATGAGGGCGGACATTTCAGCGGGTTTATTGTTCGTTTGCACAGTAATTGAGATCCGTTTATCATTATTGGATTGTACGATTACAGAATTGAGTGCTAACTGTTCGACTTTATGGGAGGCGTCAACCGCTTTCTGGCGTCTCCTTCTTAAAAACCCTCTGTTTCTAGTTCTTGGAGGGTGTTCTCGCGCTCCTTGTCTGGGAGTGCTTTCAATAGTGCCCTAATGCGTTGGGCAGTTGATTCTTCTGAGGTCGTTTCCTCTATAGTTCTAATAGTGCGATTCTGAGGGGGGGGTGATTTGTTGGGCGTCGTCTGGGCGTTCCCTTTGCTTGGGCAATCTCTGGATATGTGTCCCTGAGTTCCGCATCGGAAACACTTGCCGTTTTTCCGATATTCCTCCTTTTGGGCATCTGAAAGGCGTCCAGTAGTTATGGCATTGACCCCTTTTGATCCTGATGCTGAGTTCCTCAAGTTTCGGTTAAATTTGAAACGTCTCTCCGTGTTTCCTGATCCAGAAGTTCGGTTCATCAGTTTCAGGGTTTCCCAAGCATTGTGTAATCGCTCCGCAGCATCATAGGCTGTTTCCATGTTGATAACTGCAGGGTTTTCGATGATTTTTGCTGCGACTGATGCTGGGAGTCCTTTACAAAAATAGATTCGCTGTGCCATGAACCCTGTGATTCCGGTTGACTGAATAAGCGATTGGAATTTCTGAATATAAGTGGGGATATCGATGTCTCCGCCCACTTTGACTTTATCTAGATTGTTTAGGGTCCTGGCTGCAGTGTCTGATTCGCCCCAATCGGCTAGGAATCGTTTCTTGAAACTGCTGTAGCTATCCCAAGAGAGCGTCGTTCCTTCTTCCCTTTTCTTTCCTTTGTCTGCAGTTGCCTCGTCCAATTCTTCTTGGATATTGGATTTCCAATCGTCTAATTCCTCTCCTAAGTGCAGGAAAATGTATTTGATTTTCTTTTTGGCAGTAGTAAATCGTTCCTCATCTAGATCGAAGGTGTCATCAAATGCGTAGATGAAATGTTTCGCTTTGGATCATTGTCCTTTGAATTTTTCAATGGAGATTCCTTTTATCCCTTTCGGAGATGTTTCCTTTTCGTCTGCCATATCCTTCTTTGCTTCAGTTTCAGGTTCCTGTTTCGGTTCTGTTGTTTGTTTCGAGCTTTCTCCTTGTTTCGGTTCGTTGTCAAAATCTAGATCCAGTTTGATCTGCTGCTGTTCCTTGTATTCGTTCCACTTGGCAAAAGTGGATTCCTCGAGTGCAGAGAAGACTCCGTCAGTTAGATCCTCAGTGTCTCGGAACTCGTGCCACCAAGTGAGTTCTGGTTCTTTGTTTGGTGGGAAGAATAATCGGCTATCTGAATTGTTTTCTTCGTTATGCCAATTAATCCAAGTTTCTGCTGGTAATTCTTCGTCAGGGTTTCCTTCTCTGTATTCTCCTTCGAAGAAACTATCTGGGACTCGCTGGTTCTTTTTCTTAGTGGTTGAAACGTAGTACCACCCTTCGTTTGTTGTGGAAGGATAGACTTCCCTTCGTCCAAGATAGTACTTTTGCCTATAACGAACGGAGTTGTTTGGCGGTCTGATCTGGGAGGTTCGGGTCTCAATGGTGTCTGGCTAGTGACGAAGCACTGAGCGATTCCTGAGTTCCAACTTGTGTTATGGGTCATACTGTAAGTCAATGCATTTAATATGTTAAGTTACACTTGCTTATGCATTTTCAGTATTGTGGCTACCAGAATTGTACTGGTGACTTGTTGAATGCATGTGGTGGAGTGTACTGTGCTCTTCATGAGAATTTGGCTGGGAGATTATGTCATGTTACTGATTGCAATGGTGTTAAAGTACAAGGTACACAGGCCTGTCCACAGCACCAAGGAAGAAAGACATTTGATTAATCATAGAACAAATATCCTTGGAGGATACAGGAGAGCTATGAGAAGACAAGATGAAACATGGCCATGGGTACCTGCAAATGACAATGTACAACAGCCTCATGATACAGAAGATACAGAAGAGAATCCTGCAAGAACAATCAGAGAACTCTTTAAACCTCCACGTTATTACTGTGTTGAGACTATCTGTGCCCCATGTGGTGTTGTCATTGCATGGGACAAATTCAAAAAGGCAGAATCACCCAGAAACATATTGAACTTCCTCCAACAGGTTTATCCAAGACATGAAACAGGCCAGCATATATATGCATTGATAAGGCTTGTGTAGTGCTCCAAGCCAGTGTTGCAAATGGGTCATGGGAGAGTTGGAAAAACACCAGCAGATTTATAGTTGACTCTTTCCACTATATAAACCACCGTGCTTCAGATTTGTTATTCACAAATGGTGCAACCCAGCACCATTAGATGGATCAGCTCCTAATTTGGTTTATGTGGAGACAGATGAAAGAGACAGGCCATATTACAAGCGTGCATTCAATACACAAGCATGTGAGCAACTGAATGCATGGCTAGGTGGCTTTGACCCAATCTTGAGAAGAATGAATTCTTGGAACTTTAACTGGTTTTTACACTGCATGCTTATGTACACACAGGCAGGTGGTGAAAAGACAAGGATTACAGATGAACACAGATGATCCTGAAGAAACTATTTGAGGATTGACCCTTGCATATGAGAGTTCATATGTACATTGATACACATATGTAAACATGGTAAAATGCACCCAGAACATCCTCAATAAGATGTTGAGACTGCAACTTGCAAGATGAGATCAGGATTTGGGCTCCAGAAGTCCAAAAGTTTCTTCAATCTGAGTTCAATCTGAGTTCAGTCCGAGTTCAGTCCGAGTTCAGTCCGAGTTCAGTCCGATTCAGTCCGAGTTCAGTCGGATTGAATGGTGAAGTTCCCACTCGGACTGAGCTCGGAATGACTTGGATTCTACTCGGATTCTTAGCACCTTTTTGACTTACTCGGACTGAACTCAGACTGAGCTCGGATTCCACTTGGAGTACTCGGACTGAGCTCAGATTCCACTAGGATAGGTGGGGGAGTGTTAAGTGCTGTTTAATCAAGGCTAACATTCACAATTCTCCAATGCATCCCACCTCTTCTGCTCAGAAAGAAAACATCCTCTCCCTAGCCAACAATGGCTATTCCACTCGCAATATTGCATCCAAACTTAGCATTAGCCAGTCCACAGTGTCAGGATACTCAGAACCCTCCATCCCAACCAGCAATTCTCCTCTGGAGGTCTCCTTCCAAGCTTTCATCCACCTCTCAGAGAGCCATCATCACTCAGATCACCATGGGCAAGGCCTCCAATGCTGTCCAGGCCACAAATTAATTAATTCCATTATCCCTGATCCAGTCTCCTCAGAAACAGTCAGGAGAGTGCTTAGGAAAATTCATTTAAGGCTGTGGTGAAGAAGAAAAAGCCCTTGCTCAGTGCAAGGCACAGACAGAGGAGGTTGGCCTTTGCTTTAAAGCACAGAGAATGGACAGTGGAGGACTGGAAGAGGGTTATCTGGTCAGATGAGACCAAGATCAACAGGTTGGTGTCAGATGGGAGGCAGTGGGTCGAAACAGAAAGGGGAAGGATTGACAGAGAGAGAGGTACAGGGAACAGTCAAGTATGGTGGTGGGAATATCATGGTATGGGGGTGTATGGGGTGGAATGGAGTGGGACATCTTGCAAAGGTTGAGGGGAGGATGAATGCTGATCAGTATGTCTCAATTTTGGAGGACTACATGCTACCAAGTTTGGAGGAGAGTGGGATTTCTGATGAGGAGGTCATTTTTCAGCAAGACAATGATCCAAGCACACCTCAAAAAAAGGCCAGGAAGTGGATGGAAGACCACAATATCACTCTTCTAGACTGGCCTGCACAATCTCCAGACCTCAGCCCATTGAGCATCAGTGGGTTTACCTCAAGAGGGAGCTTGCCAAGTATCCAACACCACCAAAGGGAGTATGTGAGATGTGGGAAAGAACAGTAGAGGTGTGGAATGGTATACCACCAAAGGTGTGCCAGAATTTAATTGAAAGCATGCCTAGAAGGGTGGAAGCAGTGATTAAGGCAAAGGGAGGCCATACCAAGTACTAGAATAACATTCCTGATACCCCCTCACAAAACTGAGTCAATGAGTACCTCATTTAAATTGACCATATCTCCATGGTTTCTGAATGGAATTACATACTGTTTTGTTCCTCACATAGCCCTAATTATGTACTGCAGTTGATACACCAACGCCTTGTTTATATGTGTTATGGTTCTGAAGATATGCTACAACTAATCAAAAAGTGCCAAACATTGACTCAGTTTTGTGAGTCACTGTATATATCTCCTCTTCTAATTGGCCGTATAGAAAAGCAGTTTTAACATCTAGTGCTTTGAGTACCCAACCCTCTAAAGCTGCTAATGCTAGTAAGATTCTGACAGTCTCGAATCTTGAAACTGGGCTAAATGTGGCTCCAAAGTCTATTCCTGGTACTTGTGAAAAGCCTGAGAACCAATCGCGCTTTATATCTATTATCCGATTGCTTTATAGTGTAAACCCATCTACATCCAATAGGTTTCCTGTCTTTAGGTCTGTTTACTAATTCCCAAACATTTCTACTTTGTATAGATTTAATTTCTTCTTCCATAGCAGTTACCCATTTTGAATATGATTGAGGATCCTTATCTTTTATTTTGATAAGATCTCTATATACAACAGGTATTCCTTTTCTTCTGTTTTCTTGATCATTGAGTTTTGATGCTGCTTTTGATAAGAGAAATTTATCTCTTTTTGCTTGTACTTTCTTTAGCCAAGCTTCATTATCAAATTCTAAATCATTAGATTCTAAATCTGATTTTGTATCCATAGTAACCGTCTTATCTAGATCAATATCTGGTATAGAAGGTTTTTTTATTATCTCAGGTAATAAGATTTTCTTTTCAAATCTAGGCATTGGAGTTAAATCTGATTTAACATCTGATTTATTTGTTTCTACAGAAGTTATTTTCTTAGTATGCTTTTTGGGAATAGGTCTAAGATCTTCTACAGTTAGTTCTGTCATATTAGAATCTGACGTTCTAATGTTTGGATGTTTTTTCTTTCCATACAAGTCTTCAGTAACTTTTTGAACTTGTTTGTCTATTTTATCATTTATTTCTTTATCATTCCTAATTCTGTTTTGAATGACATCATTCCATTTCTTAAAGTTAAATTCAGCTTCAATTTTAGCTGGATGTTTATCTCCATAAACATTATCTTTTATAACTTTAACTTTTGGAATCCTAGATGATTTTCTTGTTCCAAACTTTTGTTGTATGACAGCTCTTTCCTGTTCTCTAAATCCAAATGGATTTCGAGCTTGTTCATCTGGATTAATAGACTGTTCTAGTATCGTGGATCTAGAAACTGGTTTATCATTACCAAGTCTATTTCTTTTAACTTCTCGAAGATCTAACTTCTTTCCAACACGTTTAACTCCTTTAAATAAATCTATATTCTTTCTATAGTTTATGTCCAGATTTGACTTAGGAAGTTGAAAAGGTGTTTCAATTAATGATTTACTTTTATTAAGAGTATTCTTAGATTTATTCAGATTTTCAATCTGTTTTTCAAATTCTCTTATTTTAGCTAATTTTTCATCATCTCTTTGTGATTTCTTATTTGTAGATGATTTCTTTAATGAAGGAGTATCAATAGCTTTTTGTTTTCCTTTATCAGTAAAATATTTAAAAGAATCATTAATTTCTTTCATTTTTTCGAAGTTGTCATTAATTCTTTTACTTGACTACTTCTAAAACCTTTTGTTTCAGGATCTTTTATATCTTCATCAAGATCACTTTTACTTTTATACATATCAGATATATTCAAATCTGATTCTGAATATGAATCCTTCTTTGATCTATATGAATTACTTTTAGATATATTTGAATCATAATCACTTTCATCTGCTGAATATGATTTTGTGCTATGATATGAAGAATTACTGTCATGTAGATGATTGTCTAATTCCTTATTAGACTTATGATCATCTGAATCCGACAAATCATCATCATCTAAATTATTTGAATCATGAAATGATTTCCTTTTATCATTGATTGTAGTGTCATGATTATAATAATTCTTGTTTGATGGAATTGATTTAAGATCTAAAGATGTGGGTATATCTTTATGAATAAGTTTATCTTTTGTTAATTTGGGAAATATGTTTTCGTCAAAGATGGCATGTGTAGCAATGACTATAGTATTCTTATCATTCATGAACTTATATGATTTGCTTTCATATCCAATGAATATCATTGGTTCAGCTCTTGGTGATAATTTATTCTTTCTTCTTTCTTTTACTATATAGACATACAGTGACTCAAAAAAGTGATTCAATGTTTGGTGCTTTTGGATTGTTTGTAGAATGACTCGAGAACAAAGACAAACAATGGTAAACAATGAGGGGGAGAGTAGGAGTAGTACATCAGAGCTACATGCTGATAAACGTATTATGTAATAAAATACAGTATCCATGGAGATATGGGCACTTTGATTTGACAACTCATTGAATCACTTTTTTGAGTGTGTATAGGAAATATAAGAAATGGTTATTCTAGTACTCTGTATTACCCCCCATTGCTGTTATCACTGCTTTCACCCTTCTAAGCATGGTTTCAATTAAGTTCTGACACACCTCTGGTGCTATATCATTCCACACCCCTGCCACTCTCTCCCAAAGCTCAAAACTCCATTTTCTGGGCACAACTATGATTTTATGTAATTCCAGAGGTGATTAAGGTCTGGAAACTGTGAGGGCTGGTTCAGAAGGGAGGTATTATCTTATTCCATCCAGTTCCTAGCCTTTCTGGAGGTCTGTTTGGGGCCATTGTCCTGCTGAAAAATGCACTCCTCATCAGCAACTCCAGATTCTTCTATGCTGGGCAGTAATTAATTGCTCAAAATGTCCACAGACAGGTCAGTACCTGTCCTTTGCTCAACCTCAGCAAGTTCCCCAACACTATTCTAGTTCATACAACCCCATACCATGATCTTCCCACCACCAAAGTTTACCATTCCTTGGACCTCCCTCTCAATCAGCCCATCCACCACTTTCTTCTGCCTCCCATCTTTGATCTTATTCTCATTTAATCAAATAATCCTCTGCCAATCCTCCACTGTTCACTCCTTGTGCTTCAGAGCAAATGCCAACCATTTCCTTCTGTGCAGCATGGGTGGCAGTTTTTTTCTTCTTGCCTTGAATGGATGCTTCTTGAGGACATACCTGACTGGTTTGGTGAAGACTGGTTGGGGATGATAGTGTTCATGTGCCTGGTAACATGGACAGCATTTGCAGCCTTGCCAGTGGTGATCTGTGAGGGGATGGAGCAAGTGGCAGTGGTAGAGAGCTTGGACAGACAACCAAGATGTGGTGTTTGTCAATTGGGAGAAGGTTTTGGAGTACTCTGGAGACAATAGGCTAGCTAATACTAGTGTGAGAGGCAATATAGCAGGTGGAGTGGCCACGGGAGGCAAGTCAAATAATGTTTTCCTTGTGAGCAGCAGAGGTGGGGTGCATATCAGAAGTGGGTGCCCTGGCATGTTTGCACTGCTTACATAGCATTAATGTCAAGGTACCATCATTTTGATAACCATCCTTTATCAATTTCAAGTCATAGCAACTGATTGATATCAGTTTCTGATGTTTCTGATGCACACTCAAATAAGTGATTCAATGAGTCATAAGATTAAAGTGCCCATATCTCAGTAAATACTGTGCCTAATTACATAATCTTTTTATTGTCATGTAGCTCTGATGTACTGCTCTTACTCAGTACCTTATTATTTACCCTTGTTTGTCTTTGTTCTTGAGTTATTCTACAAACAATCCAAAAGCACCAAACATTGAATCACTTTTTTGAGTCACTGTATGCTAGACATCCAAATGTCCTGAAGTTTGACATGTTAGGTTTTTTGTTCATCATATTTTTATAAGGTGTTTTCCATTTTGTTCTTCTTAATGGTGTACAATTATATATGTGGACTGCAGATCAAATGCAAATGACCACCATGATTTAGGACAACCAGATTCTAATAAAAGTGTATGTGCTTTCTTTAGAATGGTTTCATTTAATCGTTCAGCTCTACCATTTTGTTGATGAACATGTGGAGCACTTAGTTCATGTTTAATACCTTTTTCTTGAAAATAGTTATTTAGCTTTTGATTTACAAACTCTCCCCCTCGATCTGAACACATACTTTTTACTCTTAAATTGAGTTGATTCTCAATATATATAATATATGCTTTAATAGTAGTAAAAGTATCAGCTTTAGATCAAAGTAATGCTACATAAGCAAAAGAAGAATAATCATCTAAAATTAATAAAGCCCATTTTGTTTATGGTAAGACTGAATAGGTAATTCTATCAAGTCCATATGTATCAATTCTAGCAAGGTAGTTGCTCTATTAGTTGAAACATGATATGGTTTGTTATCAAGTTTTCCCATGATAGATGATTTACATATGCTTTTCATATGTGGTTTATCAACTCTAGAACTATCTTCAGTATTTCTGAACATATGACTTAACATGTTATCACTTGGATGTGCCATTCTTTGATGCCAAAAAAAAATAATCAATAGTTTTAGAACTATTATTTAATAACAAATGTTGTAAAGGTCTTTTAATCTCAGTAGATAACCAACTTATAGAGTTAGTCTCTAAAGGATATCCTGTCAACATTATGTTTCCCTTGTGTATAATAGTTTGTGTTTTTGTGTGATATACTTCATAATTCATACTAGTAAGTTGTGGTACAGAGATAATTCTGTATGGCAACATTGGCATATAACATACGATCCAGTTTAGCATATGTTTTCCATGTCGGAAACATACTTGGCCTTGGCCTTCAATGAGTGTTTTCGCATTTTTGTCTGCAGTAGTAACTTTAACTGGTGTGATGAAATTTTTATATGACATAAAATCATTTATAAATGGTGTACAATGTCTGGTAGCTCCAGAATCAATTACCCACTTATCATTCTTATTTAAGAGCATGATTTGTTCACTAGGAACCCTATATTCATAATTACTATATACACATTTGTATCTACTGTTATTCAAAGCTTGATCTGATGCATTCAATGCATTCACATTGGTAAGATTATCAAGCACTAAAACAGTATTAGATAAGTAATTAGAATGATTTAAATTTGTCACATACCCAAATGGATCATCCTCATCAGATGGTCCTCCAGAGTTACTTTCAGGATTAGTTATATCCATATTTTCGACATTAGTATTGATGTTTTCATCAATATATTCAATGCCACTGTTGTAACCATCATTTGCATCATTGTAGTGTTCCTCACTACTGTCTGATTGCGATTTAAGGTCCGGAACTGAACTATCATCAGTTTCTGCTATAGGTGAAAATGGAATTTGAGGCGTTAAGAAGATTCTTTTGAACTCTGTTCCTTCAGGAGAAAGTTCATAATCTACTACTTCATCCCGGAGGTATTCCGGAGGATAAGCCAACATAGTATCTATGTAATGGAAACCTATTCTATCTAATAAATTATGATTAGATGTGTGTTCAGGTATCTCTTCCTCAATATTTCCTATAGTCTGAATCGGTTCATCAATCGTCATATTATTTGTGAAGTGAATAATATTATGAGAATCTTTCTTATTCTCATGTTTATACTTATTCAACTCTGCAAGCAAAGCTTTATTCTTCAGCTTCTTGTTATCACAATTCTGTGCATTCCGTTTCTTCTTATCATCTTTAGATAAAGAAGATGCATTTGCTTTATTAGCAAATCTATTATTGCTTTGACGAGGTGTAAACGATCGTCTATTATTGAATCTGCCTCTAAAAGATCCTCCTCTAAACCTATTGTTTGGAAATTGATTACTAGATTGCTGATCATTCCAAGATGGTTTAGTGTTTGGATACTTGTTAATGTTAGATCCAATGTTAGCAATTTGAACAGTTTGTCTGCCAGTCCCTGCTTTTGATTGCATGAGATTCCATTCATTCTGAATCTTAGGAACTATCTTTGCTGACGTGAATTCGTCAATATTGCTATTAACAATATTAGTAACCAAAGTACTATATTGTTGATTCAAAGCATGTAAAATGAAGAATGTCAATACAAAGTCTGGAAGTTTGTATTTATCTTCAGTTCCTAAGTCAGAAACAGCTTTCATCAGTTTAGAGATAGCTATAATGGGATCTTGTCCTGGTTTCATAGACCAACTGAATATGTTTTTATACAAAATAAAGTATTTGGCTATTCCAGTTGTTCCAAAACTTTATCCAATTCAGCAATAGTTTGAGCTGGAGTTTCTTTAACATAAGACCATAGATTAGGTGCTAATGCCATTTTAATAATAGCATTTGTCTTTGCAGAATCTTCATCCCAATCAAGTCTTTCATTATAAACTGATTTATACTTCAATTCCCAATGGGTTCTTTCTTCAATGCTAGCTTTTTCCGTAGGTGGTGAAGGATAACCTTCTTTTTCTCTAGTTACATATTTAGTGTATCCTTTCATGGCTAAGTATGCCATCAAAGTTTCTTTCCACTTTTTATAATCCATTACTCCATTAAACACAGTAACCATTTTTTCGAGCAATTCTTTATCGTCTTTTCCTCCACATATATAATTTGCCAATTTATTTTTAGAGGAAACAAAATCATCTAGAGTCCACCAAGCAAGTCTAGATTTAGAATTCTCAGTGAAATGAAGATAACTAATGCCACTACGTTCATAAGTAAAATGAACGTCTCTTCTCCAATGCTGAGGATATGAGACAATTTCAGATAATTTAGGATACATAGGCCAAACTTGTTCTTTATAGTATCTGGGTTGAAACAAAACCATATAACATAATCCAATCTTATTCCAAATAGGATGATTTTTAGTATGTTTTACGATATGTGTTTGTTTGTGAGCCCTATATTTAACATTTATAAAGAATGGAAATGCAAGTTCTAATTCCTTTGCTTTAACGTTGAAATTAGACTGAATATTCTTATCAGATTTTGATTCAGTACCTGAACCTGATTTCAAGAATTTCCTATTTGATGAAGAACTTGGTTCTCTTATAGGTGTAACATTCTTCTGCCATCTGATTTGTGGAGCTTGAAAATTGTGAACCCTCTTCTTTCGTTGAAGATTCCTTGGTTTGGAAATATTGTTTTTCAGATAAACAATTTCTTCCAAATTTTCGTCAATCCAATCGGATGCTTTATGTGGTTCATATCCCCAAGGTTTATCATCATCATCTGATTTGTGTTCATCATTCCAACCGTTATCCTGATTTGTATCATCAGCTTTCTGTTTCTCACAGATCCTTTGTAGACGTTTAATTAAACCAGCAATAATTTCTTTTGTATTTAATAATGTTGGTTCAGGGGTATCATTAATACGTCCTTGAGACTCTGGGAATTGTTGAACGATATTTTCATTATGGATGGTGAACGCAGTTTCTTCTTCTTTCAAAAATGGATTACTCTTAGGATAATACATGTCGATGATATCATCAGGAACATATACAAAATTATCCAAGTTAGACGTATGAGTAAACTCATTTTGATGAAGTTTTTCATCAGATTTAACCATTGGGAAATTATCCTTAGTCTGATTTTCACTCTTATCAGACTGCGACAAAACATTCATATTTGGACCATTTTGGTCCACCTGTGTGAAAGTACAATGACTACTAGGTACTATACCTGGTAGTTGACGCTGTCCTCTGAGAGCGCTGAGCTCCCTGAACTTCCAGATCTCATCCACACTCAGGACGACGGGGCTGAATGCCTCCGGAGCTCCCGCTCCGGTCTCTCTCCTGCAACTGGGGATAAACTTTTCCCTGGGCGTATGTGATTGTACGGGGAGTGACGTAACTCCCTCTTCTGAACCGTTGTTGGGGTCCTCACGACCCCTGCATATGTACGCTGTCACAATTATACCAGCTTTTGATAATACCTGATTTAGATTGGTTACCTTAGGCTCATATTTGGCCTTTTCCAGTATCCGATTAAGCTCAATGAGAGCTTCCACTTCCTGCTTCTGAATCTCTGACACTTGAACAGCCACATCATAGTCTTCCTTGCTATGATAAACAAAACTGTCATGTATCCAGATTGTGTGTTCCCTTTCTAGCCTTTTCTTGGCTAGAGCGTGGGAAAGCTCCTTTGGATCATAAGGTTCATCAACCTTATGCGGTTTAGATCAATGGATTTCTTTAAAGTTTCGTATTGCAGCGTGGGACGTCCATCGTAGCCATTATAGTGACCCTGAGGGCCACTATACTGCGGGAATCCAGGGATGTCTGAGATCTGTTGTGGACGCGTATTGGCATTGCCATCATTGGCTCCTTCCTCATGTTTGTACTTGACAAACATATCAAGGAGGCTGAGATCTACATTCTCCTGAATGTATCTCCCATCATTGGACATGTACTTGATGCCTACAATGTGTGGCTGCAGATCATGAATGCTCCTAACTTCCTCAGTTAGGTAACAATCATAAATGAAGCTGAAAGTATGCAGCCGCAACGCGAGATAGATCTGAGATGCAGGCCTATTAAAAGCCCAAACTGGCGGATGTTGATTGTTGATGTCAGGTGTGCCATTGATACAATTGTAGCTGGCACAAGCATGTGCCATGTATACGACGCGAGCGAGGCAACCATAGGGATCACATTTGAACATGTCCTCCTCTTCGTACTTTCTTATGATGTCCAAGACATCCTGCTTAGTCAATTTCCTGTTGTTAATCAAAACCCGAGCAATAATGCCAGAGTTGATAAATCCGGTCTTTCCAATAGCCTTATCGAGATACTCGATAATGGAGATTTGATAGAAAAGGGGACCGATGTGGTAAACTTGAGACATATTGATTTGTTTCTAAAAATAGAAATATATTAGCCTAATTCTTATTTCCCGAATGATACATGAGAAAAAAAGTGCTTATCAGGCTGTGCTACTTTTGAAACAATACGTCATGGACTTGTCTGGCAACGCAAATGACTCATTGTATGGATGTTGTATGCCAATCTCGTACCAGGGCTCCTTCAAATTCCCTGCATACAAACTAGTATGTATGTATGTATGTATCTGTGTATGTATCTGTGTAAGTGACATCCTCAGACGTCCTAATCTAGTTGGGGTGCTATTCAGCTGCCCAACAATAGTCTGCGTGTATGACAAAAGTTCGCCTCAGCACGACCTTTATACGAATATTAAATAATAAAAATAAGAAGACCAACGAAAACGGTCATTATGATATATGCAATAACGTAACGGGCAATTGGGGGTGCGTGAAGCCTTTACAGGGGATTGGCCCTGTTATCCACATAAAGCGGCCCAAAATCCGTGTCTTTTTTGGTAGTGGTGTGACAAAACCACAGCATATTTTAAGACTTGCCAGTCCTGGGAGAATTTTGATTTCATTGTTTCCCAACAATGCACGACTCCAATGCGTGACACCAGATGTTTAGTCTATCTTCCCAGATAGTCTGTCACAAGTGTGACAGAGATGGTATCCCTGCTACCATCAAGCGATCATTTATCCCATGATTGGGTTAGCATCATTCGTAGGCGTGAGAGAAAATGTCAAACACAGATCACACTATCGACTTCTAGATCTCATCTGTTCTATTGATAGAGGGCCATCAGCCATATCTTTAGAACAGATATTTTTAGAGATCTCAGATATCAGTCAATCACACACAAACTCAAAAACACTATCTACTACATAATACACTACTACCCTCTATGACAATACAACGCCCTATACAAGAGAGTGTTTTGAAGGCAGTCGCCGGGGCCCATAACCTATTGAATCAAATGCCAGCAGTGCAGCAGCTAGACTAAGTAAGATTCAATTTACTTACATTGTTAGTTAGCTGTTGCCTTAACAAGATGTAGTTTTTAGTAAAACTGAGGGGATAGTCGCTCAGAATGCCCTCCTTATATATCTTTCATAAACCCTAACCTAAGTACAGTGTAATCTACCTATTACATAGTACCGGTACTGCTAATGAGTCATTCTGAGTCTTCTTCTATTAATATTCCTTCTAAGATGTTCTTTATGACATCATATCCTTCTATATGAGTCATTTTTATTAATAGATATTCCATAACATTCTATATGACATCATAATGTTCTATATGACATATTATGAGTCATATGAGTCATATGAGTCATATGAGTCATATGAGTCATATGAGTCATATGAGTCATTTATGACTATCAGTGATGTCATAGGATGAGTCATGTGTCACTCCTGTGACTTGTCACGTCACTCTGTCACGTTGTCACATAAGCGAGACCTCTGTCACACTATTGTCACACGGCTGTGACATGTTGTGACATGTGTCACAAAACACGTGGTAATGTTATGTAAGCTATTATGATTAAATATGAAACACTAATTAATAGTTATTCTTATTATATAAGATATTAGATAAGATATTCATTACATTAGTTATTGTAATGAATGTAACTAATCTATTATAATAACTATCAGAGTTTCGACACTCCTGGCTTCGACGATGGAACTGGACGCATATGCCGACTACACCATTCCATTTACGGACTCAAACAGGCCGGAAATACATGGAACCGAGAATTCACAAGCGCTATGGGTAAGTTAAAATATACACAGTTAAAATCAGATTACTGTGTATTTTATAGAGAACAGGACAACATTTTCTCTATTCTACTATTATGGGTAGATGATATCATAGGGATATCAAACTCGAATGATGAGGTGGAGCGCATCAAAAAGGAATAAGCAGAGAAATTTGAAATAAAGAGCTTGGGCGAGCCCAAACTCATACTTGGAATTCAAGTCAAACGAAATTGGAAGGTCAGAACCATCATCATACATCAATCCAACTACATCAACAACCTACTATCACACTTCGGACTCACAGACGCAAACCCAGTCTTGACACCAATGGACCCCAACATGAAACTCAACTACAAGCCCAACGAGTCAGCAGAAACCGTACCAAACGAAGCAGCGCACTCATACGCAACACTCATAGGTTCCCTCATGTACCTAGCTATTGCAACCCGACACAACATAGCATTTGCAATGCAACGCCTCGCACAATTCACAAGAAACCCGAAAGAATGGCATTGGACAGTGGTCAAACGGATATTCCACTACCTAAAAGGCACGAGAAATGTAGGAATCAAATACAGAAGAAATGAGGGGCCAACGATGGAGATCTTCTCAGATGCGGATTGGGCAAACCACGCAGATAGGAAATCAGTAAGCGGATACATCGTAAAAGTTGCATGAGGAGCCGTTGCGTGGAGTTCAAAGAAACAGGGAAATGTTGCTCTATTGACAGCTGAAGCAGAGCATGTAGTGACAGTTCATGCAACCAAACAGGTGATATGGTTCAATCACTTATTTTCCGAGCTGAGCTACTCATTTTCAGGAACGCTGACTATTATGAGTGACAATCAAGCAGCTATTGCCATATGCCATAACTCAGAATACCACGCGCGCACAAAACATATCAACATCGTGCATCATTTTGTCTGGGACCTCGTACAAGAAAAGAAACTGGAAATTAAATATGTTCCTACAGAAGAAAACATGGTGGACATCCTAACAAAAGGATTACACCGCCCTGCGCATGAATATTTGATGAAGAAACTTGGGTTGTCTGACTAAGGAGGAGTGTTGGAATGTTAGCCAAACAACAGGAATCTCGTATGATACCCATGGAACGATCTAGTAGATTAGATAGAACACACTAGAATACATGCGCACATATATATATTGTTGTAGATACTATAGAATGCATTGGTTTTACCCCCCCCCCCCCCCCCCCAGTCGTCGAGCGGATTGCACTGCTGTCAATAACAATGAAAATCACACATTCAACAACGCAGTATGATCAGCATTCCCTTCCCTCTTGTCAGAACAATCCCGCCACTCACAGTCAGTCCGGTACAGGCTGAAATGCTGGATGGCAATGATGCTGCGTGGAATGCTCCTCCAGAGAAACCAACGTAGAAGCTCGGAAAATAGATCAGAGTCTCATGGAGACCCAAATGGCACTGTGTTATTTTAGCCAACGCCGGGAAATTGCGCAATATGATCACCCATGTCTTGGTTGTGCAATGCAAAGCGGATACACATGTTCTACAAGTCAGTTACTTTTTTAAATGTAAATGGCATGCTTGTCAATAAAGGTGTGCATGGATGCATCAGCAAATTATCAATTCCGGGTTTCGCTGCTTCAGGTACTTTAGAAACTTGCCAAACCAGCCTAAGTCGGAAAAGTGGGTTTGGACTTTCTATGGAAGGTCTGACACCATACAAACAACACTTTATACCTTTGAAATTCAGGACTATCAATTTTGATATTTTGAAAGCAGTCAATATTGCATATGAATCTTTGAAACATATGGTATGTTTTATTTTGGCACGACAATAGTACAATATGTTGGCAGTACTTGATCTAGCAAACAGGCGATGCACGAGACAAGAATACAGCAGTAGGGTGGCAAGCACCGAGAGTACAACAGGGCGGCGATACAACGGGGCCGTGATACAACGGGGCAGCAAAACACAGGGCAGCAATACAGCAGTGGCAATAAGCGAGGCAATACATGAGGCGACATGGCATGAGGCGATACATGAGGGAATTAGAACCTGAGGCGATTTGGAGTTGTACGAGGGGCGAGAATAGTACAAGGGCACAGAGCGCTGATGAAGCCCAGTTTCAAGTCGCAAGAAGTGAGGGTAAGCGCACTAGTCACAGCGCTTGAGACATGATTTTGAGGTAGCAAGCACAATGCAGACTCAGAGCCAAAACACTAGTATCCCATGGAAGTTAGCAACAGTACAATGCGAAATATTATAAAACAAATAACTTCAGTCATTGACGACAATCCTCCAGCGTCTTGTATTCAACTGAGCATCAATTATTGTGATTTCATCCTGACTGGTGGCCTTGGAGATGGCAACGCCCCGCTTCTTTTTCAACTTCTCTGGCATGAGGCACAGCACGTTGTCAAGTACGGCTTTCCAATGGTGTTCCTTGAAGACTGCTATGTTTTCCGTAAAGAAGTCAGTACGGTATATTTATTATTTTTCGCGTGTACATTTTGTGCTTGCCAGGCCCCTTTGGCAGTTTGACAAGCCCTTCATGATTCTTGTAGTTATCTGCCGAGAATTGCTTAGTACCCTTGACTAGGCAACCTGTCGTCCATTGTTTGAGCACGTGTTCAACCTGGTTTATGATGTTAAAACAAGTCAAAGCGGGTGAAGATTGCATCCTCACCGCCTGTGTAGCGAGTACAAGAGCCCCAACTGGCTTTGATTCACTGAAGTCCATCAGGAATTCCGGGAACTTGGAAAGATATGCTACACCAAATGTTCGAGTGATAAGATCTGACGCCAGAAATCCCTAGACGACAGATTAAGTAGATGCATCACAATAAGTTAGTAGAACGTACACTCTTTGCATTTGTCTCAGGATCTAGGTCCTTCCAATGGAAAACGCGACTTTCTTCATCTTCCTCATCCGACGTCTTCGATAAATAGTACGCCATGAGCTCTGCTATTTTTGCCATTGTATCCAGGTCCTTCGAATGGTCGCTTATCACCTTCTTGATGGATCCTTCTGTGGCTTCTACAAAACCGTGTCGCCAGCCATTCAAGCAGATGTTCAGCTCAAAATGCAATCAGTGCTGCGGACTACGAGTTAGCAAGACATGCAATGTACCAAACCCCACCATGGCCCATGTGGCTTAACCTTATATTCCCCTTCCCCATACACTTCATCCATGGTAGCTTGCAAGTCCTTCATTGTGGGCGATTCCCATGGTGGGAGTAAGCCGGCCTTCAAACACATCTTGGGCACCACCTGGTCCTCAAAAGCTTTAGCAGCAACGGACGGCAAGTTCTTTGTCGTCCAATTCTTCTCTCCAGGTTGGTGGCCTTTGTCCTGGATCTGATTCTCCGTGATCTTGATCATCTAGAGCTTGAATGTCAGTATTGTAAACCTCAGAAATGGTGAGAGCAACTCGACATTTTCATCTTTGATCTTTTTTACTTCTCTCTTCACTACACACTCTTCAACGTTGTCCATTTCACTTTCACGCACGAAGCCTCCATAGTTCACGATGTTGTTGTCATCTTCCTCACCTTCGTCTTCATGGTCTCCCTTCCTCAGGTCGTGTTTCTTCTTCTTTTCCCATCCTGGAAGTAGAGCCAACCAAGCTCCCCCTTTCTTCTTTGCATTCCTAGCAGGTGGCAAGTCAGTGAGAAAAAGATAAAATTGAAACAAACACACTTCCCGGTTTGGTTATCTTCGATGTCATCTGACTTTCCTGTATTATTGACACCTCCAGGTGTCCCTGACATAGGCTGTGTTGTGCGGAAGCCATTGATAACATCACGGCTGGTAGGCTTCTTCTTCTTGCTCTTATCCTCGTCTACTCCGCTTTCCTCTAAGCTGGACTCGTCCTCCTCTAGGCTCCCCATTTCATAATTGTTGTCTTTCAAAGAACGATGGTGAGTTGTTTGAATGCATATAGTCACACGTACCTTTAGCTGAGGCTTTCTTTTTCTTTTTTGACTGATCACTGTTGTCGTCCTCTTCTACAAAAGCCACTGATTTCTTGCATTTTCTTTTCTTTCTAGAGTGTTTGTCTGCTTCGCAATCTTCAGCATCATCTGATGCCAGTGAATGTGAAGAACGGCTGGTAGCAGGGATATCTATTGATGGTTTGTAGCTCAGTCTTGTATAAACCATAATCAAGAACTCACTAGTAGGTTTGTTCTGTGCTTTTCTTTTCAACTTTGTGGATGCTGCGAGTATAGGTGCTGTTTGGCACTGTTCAGCGTGTCTGTATGCGTGGAAATATTGATCAGATACTGACCTTGTTTGGCAGTTATGGCATTTGTGTCATTGGCCATACTACGCATCCATTCATGCTCACGTCGCTCGTCCTGATGTACCAAGTTATCTTCTATGCCGGCTGCATCCTTGAGTGTTTTGGTACGTTGTTCTTTCCGTTCTTCTGCTTCTTGACGAGCCTGGGCAGCTTCTTCCTCAGTACGACGTGGTTTTTTATCTGATGCCAAGTCAACTACACCCAGATGCTTGTCCTTGTTAGAAGGACGTGTATTCATCCTGGAAGGGAGGACAGGGATATTCATGGACATGATTATGTGTTGGAGCGTATTGTGGTGGGAGGGAAGGAAGGGGACTTCGATGGAAACTTGTTACAAGTCACGCACGTCAATGCCACTGCACCCCAGCCAATAGAACGCAATTCCCCATGCCATTGTTGGCCCGAGTCTTCCAACTGCGCAGCCTTCCCTGTCCACTTGGCTGCGGAAAGTTTTTCATTAATGAAACTGGAGTCAAATGTCATCTGCACACTCACTGCCATCAACCAGCGCATTCTCAGAGTCCAAGATGCAATCAAAGTCCACAGTGTGCTCAGAGTCCATTCAGGTGCACTCACAGTCCTCTAGGATCAGCGCCTAGCCTGGAACCCTCACATTTTGATGCCGATGACTTCAACAATGCTAGGGCTCCCGAAGTTCGGTTCTGAACTTCAGTTCGAACCAGAACCGACCGAACCGAACCGACAGTTCTGGTTCAGTTCTGGTTCTGGTTTGGGCAATCCCAGTTGGTGTCGGTTCTGGTTCGGGCTGCTTCTGCTGAATAGCCCTTTCAAGTCATATCTCGGCCGTTTTTCAGCGCTTTCCCTTCAAAAAGGGATCTGCTGGAAGTCCCTTCATCACCTTTTCTTGTACCACTGACCGAGTGACAGGCGGCACCTTCGTTCTCCAGTAATCTGACAATTTGTGTTGCAGGGGTGGCTGAAGTCATATCTCCACCATTTCTGGATGGATTCCCTCAAACAAAGCGTCGTCAGAAAGCCTTTCTATTGCTCTTCTACTGTGTATTAACCGTTAAACGAGCGGCACCTTCATTCGCACAGTATTCCCAATTCTTTGCTTGGAATGACCAGTTTGACCGATTTTTGTCAGCTTAGTTGTCTCCATTTCTGCTCATAGTACCACAAATCATGCATAAATACATATATTTGTATCAGATACAATGACTGCAACTGTATTGAACAGACATACAATAAACATCAGAAAATTGAATGAAAGCATGCCAACATGATCACACCTGCTGACCCCACCACCTCATGCAGGCTGTCCAAATGTCAGGCAAGTGCTAGTAACATGCGCACATTGTCAAATGAGCCTTGAGCAGCATATTATTAGAGGTGTAGTAAACATTTCATGCTATCACTTTCTCTAAAATTTCCTAATAAGGAAATTTTAGTCGGTTCTTCAGTTCGAACCAGAACCAAACCAGAACCAAACCGACAGACCCGGTTCGGGCAGGTTCAGTTCTGGTTCTGGTTCAGTTCAGGCATTTTCTCATTGGTTCTGGTTCTGGTTCAGCCAAAAATGCCCCTGAACCGAACTGAACTGAACTTCGGGAGCCCTAAACAATGCAGACAATGGCCAGGAACCTGGACCTCCGACACAACCTTCATCTCCCAGGCCAGTTCATACAGTGCGGCAAGTATGTGAGCCGTTGGAACGGGTATTTCTTCATCCAACTATCAATGGGAAGCTTCATTATTAAAAATGTACTTACATGTACTATTACAGGTTGTCCTTGCGATGGCGAAGGGAATTTTCTTCCGGGCAACACTGCACCATCTCCTTGGGATGATCCAGGCCATGATGATTTCTCGCCGTTCTGCGACAGAGCAGATTTTGAGCTCGCAGAGCTTCTTTACCGTGATGTCCAGATGCCAAAGACTTCCATTTCAAGACTGATGCAGATATGGGCCTGTAAACTTGATGATCCTGATGACAAGCCACCGTTTCTCCATGCTGAAGATTTGTACGACACAATTGATGCCATTGAACTTAGCAATGTTGCATGGCAATCCTTTTCGGTATCTTACAATGGCGCTGTCCGTGAGGGTGAAGACGTACCATGGAAACATGCAAGTTATGAAGTATGGTTCCGTGATCCTTTTCAAGTGTTGAAGAACCAGCTCGCAAACCACAATTTCGCAAAAGAGATGGACCTTGCACCAAAGAAAGTCTATGATGATACTGGGAAGCGACGGTATCAGGATCTCATGTCAGGGCAGTGGGCCTGGCATCAGGCGGTATATATCTAGTTTATCTGTGATACAACATACTCATCAAGCTTTTACAGGATATCATTGCATCTGAGCCACGTCATCATGGCTCTGTTTTTTGCCCTATCATTCTCGGGAGCGACAAAACAACTGTATCTGTTGCAACGGGTCAGAATGAGTATTATCCACTGTATCTGTCAAATGGTCTAATTCACAATAATGTGCAACGGGCACATCGCAATGGCATTTCCCTTATTGCTTTCTTAGCAATCCCAAAAAGTAAGCAGTGTCAAATCTGTACTACAAGAGTTAATATCCATGGGTTTGTTGAATATAGTGGATAGGGAAAACAAGGATAGTGATGAATTCCGCAGGTTTCGACAGCACTTATTTCATGGCTCCCTTGCTCGCATCCTGCATTTGGTGAAGCCGAGCATGACAGATGCAACCATATTACGATTTGCAGATGGTCACTATCGAAAAGTAATATTTGGTCTTGGGCCGTACATCGGGGACTATCCAGAGCAAGTCCAGTTGAGCTGCATCGTCCAAGGGTGGTGCCCAAAGTACGAGATATCTTCCCGTCATGTTTATTGATGATTATATCTTCAATGCAGGTGCATGGCCAAGGGAACAGATCTTGATGGACTGCGAGGTCGGCGAACACATGAGCTGACAGCCATTCTGCAAAATGGACTCACCACTAGCGAACTATGGAAGGATTATGGTATTGTCAATGGGATTATGGTATGTTTAGCATCATTGTACCAGTCCTTGTTAGCTCATTGCCTGAATGACAGCTGTTCACCCATAGTTTTCCACGGGCCGACATTCATGAACTATTGTCACCCGACATTCTCCACCAACTTATCAAAGGCTTCTTCAAGGATCACCTTGTCACATGGGTGGAAAACTACATCAAAAATGAACATGAACCTTCAGAAGCGACCAAGATTCTAGCTGAAATTGACCGTCGGTATGTCATTACTTCATAATGTTTTATCCTGACTTAAAAATAAATCTCAAGTATCGCTGCGGCACCTCATTTTCCTGGCCTACGGAGGTTTAAGGAAGGACGTGGATTTAAACAGTGGACTGGAAAGGATTCAAAGGTGCTTATGAAGGTATGGTCCTCATTATAATAGTTATCATAGATTGAACTGAACTGTTACATTTATTAGGTGTATCTCCCAGCAATAGCGGGCCTTGTACCTGCTCGCATGGTGCAGGCAGTACATTATTTTCTAGATTTCTGTTATTATGCCCGCCGGCCTGTTCTTGATGAGAACAACTTGAACAAACTTGACCAGTTTCTCACAAAATTTCATGAAGAAAGGGAGATCTTTCGGGAGGTTGGCGTACACGAAAAAGGTTTCAACTTGCCATGTCAACATGCACTTACACACTATCAACAACTCATTATTGACTTTGGTGCTCCAAATGGTCTATGTTCCTCGATAACAGAATCAAAACACATTGAGGCGATTAAGGAGCCTTATCGATGGAGCAACAGAAACCATCCATTGGCGCAAATCCTCCAGACTAATCAACGGATGGACAAACTGAAGGCTGCCCATGTCAACTTTGTGGCCCGGTGTATGCTTGACACTTCTTTATTCGACAATCACAGAGCACCATCACCACAAGTAGTCAACAACCTTCAGACATTGGTCCCGGATGAGGACAACGGTGACAGTGATGATGAAGTAGACGATCCTCTTGGCAAAACGATCCTAGCGCATACTGCAGGTATAGTATATCATTTTCTTCAGACTGCAGCTACAATTAATATACTTAAGTTCGTTCTTACCTGAGAGATGTAGAAACGCTAGCTACTAAGCTGGGGATTCTGTCTCTAAGTGAACATATCTCCCGGTTTCTGTATGAACATGAACACCCGAACCTTGAGACCCCCCTTGCAGACATCCCAATAGCCGATTGCCCAGAATATACAGGGAAGATATTCTTTTTTTCATCTGCCGTTGCGCAATATTACACCCCCAGTGACTTGTCAGGTGTTCACGGTATGCATCGTGAGAGGATACGGTCAACAGAGTCATGGTCAAAGGGGCCTGAGCGCCGTGATTGCGTCTTTGTTGTCCATAGTGACAACTTGCCTGGATTGCGTGGAATGTGTTATGAGCTCACGCCCCTAAGCACAACCCTACAATCCCCCCTAGGGGGCCCACAGGCCTCGTCGCTGGCCAGAGGATAGAAAGGAGACGAGAACGAGATAGATTGGGGTGGAGGTAAACTATCTGAAGTCTGGGGAGACTTCAGCTACACTGTACCTACTTATATACTACTCTATGAGGACCCCTTGCGACTCCCAGACCCACCAGCACTCCCTCACTCTGACTCACGCTTATTGTTCATGGTGAGCATGTGCTTGGGCGCTGCCGCAATTGCTGCGTGTATGAGCGCATATGGCGCAGCCACTCTGACTCCACTCATAGACCTCTTCTGGACTGCTCTAGACCCTGACCCTAAGGAGCAATGCCTTGAGGCATTGTGCGTTCCATCGTGATCCTTTATAGACATGCGCGCTGTCTTGCACCTTCGTCTGATGCGTGATGGCTTGATGCACTGATCCTCCTGATGCACTGATGCCGAGTGTGATGCCATCAAGGTGGCGATCCACTTCCTAGTCTGACCGTCCTTCCGTATATAGTATTGGATGGTTTCTCCAACCATCGTCTTGCCCTCTGGTGAGCGCTCCCATGCACTGACTCAACCATTGGTATCCATAGTGTCCCATAAGGCCCCAGGCCTGTTATAACATGTATAGAAGTCATCCCAGATGACTGTAAGGTGAAACCGAATTTGAGGGCTAGGATTGCGATCCTAACAGAATGGACGTAGCCCAGGTGAAACTTCTGTTCAAAATCGAAGCTCCAAAGCAGCGTCGAAGGCACATAGTCTACTATCCATGTGCTCTAGTCTCGTGGTTCAGCATTGTTGGTGATGAGCCATGTCCCAACACTGGGATGTGGTGCGTGGAGCTGGATTCTGACCAACATGGGGATCGGTTGATGTCTGTTGTTCATCTGGATGCAATTTTGCGAGGAGCGCATCTCATTGGAGTTGCAAATGACGAGTTTCTCCCTCATCAACTGAAGCACACTGATAGCCTGACTTCTTTTCGAACATTCTATGTTAACAGGTTTATTGATTATCACACTCATGAAACAATATCGTTAGATTGATGGGTTTTAGTCACAGTTCTCTACTTGATATGTACCCACACATGTTCAAAGTCAAATGTAGCAAAGTATATATCCAAAACTGAATGTAGCATGTACCGAAGTGAAAGCTACCAATCTAACATCTACCCAAAGTCAATGTACCCAAACTGCAGCTACCAAAGCCAAACTACCCAAACCTGATATTGATACTTTGCTGATGTGAGGTATACAAATTTTTGGGCACTCCGGTAATACGGTGACATTGTCAAGTGTGCCACCACAATTTGGGTGATTCGAAGCAATCGACTGAGTAACCACCCTGTCAAAGAGCCATGAACAGACTTATTGGAAACAACATTTGGCTTTCGCTGTTTTCCGGTTCCCCATCAGCTAGTAATGCTGGAGAGCTTGAGCGCTTGAGCCGGGATGTTTCCTGCCGACCGAGTCCGAGTCGGATCTACTCATGATCAGGGCAAACGGTGGCGATGAGCCATGATGCTTTCCCTGAGTTTCCATCGTTGTAGCCACCACCATATCAGCAAGGTGTGGTTTCCGAGTTGACCTGTTGTCACGTTACGTGTTCTCTGCTTTTTTTTTGACTTGTGTTATGGTTTTCTTTTAGTATCAAATACGGATAATAATCACATTATCAGATTATAATATGATTCAGCCCAATCTGATGCATCTCTAGCTCCTCATCTGCTTGGTCTATCGTCAATTGAGATGCAAATCATGAACACAAACACAAACACAAATACAAATACAAATACAAACACAAACACAAACACAAACACAACAATTTCTTTACAAAGTTACAACAACACAAAACAACAAACACCTTTTTTGGCTCACAAACTTTGTAGGACTGCGGTCTAGAGCGAGGCCACTGATATGAATCAGACTTGCATGGAATAACAGGAAATGGATCAACTTGCCCCATGTAGCCGTTTGGCTGCGCCAACACCATTGCAAATTCCATCATGGAGGTCAACCCCTGCTTAAGTTTCACAGTACCCTTGGTTGTCTGTCCATGGAGTTGATAAAAGTCCATAGAATAAAGGTAGATGTTCAGTGGCAGAAGGCTTCCCAGTCAGATATGCCCAACTCATTGTTGCACCCATGTCGAAAACGACGTCCTGGACAATCTTGCCGCCGAAGCTAACAGATCCAGCAAAGCGACCCTTGACCATTGTTGATTTAGTTATACCCATCACACGTCGCTTATCATGGTCTAATTAGTAAAGGCATTGTCAAGGAACACAACACTTACTGGACTAGGCGATGATCATCCAGTGCCCTTTTACTATTCATGTCCAATGAATTCACGTCACTCATGTTGGATCTGGATGATAGATCACAATTGAATACATGGATGCCATCCATTAGAACAACATCCCTGCGCCCGGAGTCATAAGCAGTAGTGAAAAGCGAGAGAGCAATCATAAGGAATAGACGCAGCGTGCGCATATCTGGGTGTCAGCGGGAGATAATTTAGGAGGAACGAGGGGTGATAAACTTGGCCATTATTTAGTTATACTTGTCCATGGACGTTTGTAACCGGCAACCTATAGCTGGAGTAACTTTGATCAGTGGCGATGCGGCAAATGATAAACGATGACCATGTCTTTCCCGTGCAATACCAGGAATATCGTCCTTCTTTGTCACTTCTATCTTGAATGGCGTCGGAGTGCTCCTAGAGTCTAGACCAAGGGCTTGGCACTGCAAAACATGCATGTCTTCTCATTGATGGAGGGTATTGTGAGCATGGTAGTGAAATGATTGAAACCATCCTGCATAATGATGGACCAACAGACCTTGAAATTCACAAGCCTCAGTTACCTTAGTGAGCAGTCAGTCACATCGTGACATCTGGATTTCATATCAAGCTAGCACTCAATCGTCTCGCACCCACCACCTCTCTTTCATGGACACAACACCCTACACTACCGTTGCCCAGCCCTGTCAGGTCAATTTTGATTCCAAAAAGGCCAAATTTGAAGTTGCACCTGGAGTCCTGGAACCACTTCTTTCAAAATGTGGAGTGTGACCCCTACGCAACACATCCTGATATCCCAACAGTTGATGATGTTTTGAAACATCAATCAGTCGGGCACAAACTGAGTCAGCCTGCATTTGCATCATGTCTTACAACAATGATCCAACCGGAAAAAAACATGGAATAGTTTGTATGTGTACTCTGCAATTGTCACGGTTTGATCTTATCGGTGATCTTATCTTTTATCTTATCGGTATTAGGTAAGCGTCCCGCAGGTCAGGAGTGAGGCAAAGGCATGTCGGTCATGTGACGACATGAGGCACAGGGTATATAGTCCTGTAGTTTGCATCAAGAGCTCTAGGCTCTTGATTGTCACTGTCCTAGACAGTACAACAGAGTTTCTTGTTTTCTTTTCTCTTGTCCCTCACTGGTTGTGCGACTTGCTCTAGCGACCTCGTAACATAATCAAGAGCCTTACAAGACTACCTTGCACGACGTTTGTACCAACGTCGAACAACCTCATTTCAACAACAACGACTACGACGAGTGGAGCGGTCACAATGACAGTGACACTCATCAAGAGAGGGACCGTGCTGGTGTCGAGTGACACTAGTAAGTCAATTGTTTCTCAACAGGATTCTTTGGTGACCCAACTGGGTGGGTCGCGAGTGTCAGGTTGCCCTGGGATAGTGGGTCAGGGGGCCTGGCAGACTGTTCAGCAGAAGAGGGTGGGAAAACACCCAAAGAAAACGTGTGGGGGTGCTGTGTATCAAGGATGCACAGTCTCGGAATACCAATTATGTATCGGGGGTAAAACCCTGAGCACAAGGACATCCGAGCGAAAACCCGGGCACCACCCTCACGTGTCATGTGATGGACTGCAATCAAAGAGTTCTGCGGGGGGACGTCAGCGTACCCCGAGAGCAGGAGGATACCCCACTGGTGATACCGGGCGTAGCCCGTCTCAGCGGAAGAACCGGAACGCTCCTTGCACGGGGTCGGTGTGGGACCTCAGCAAGACGGAGTTTTTGTTACAGGGTCTCATTGAGACATGCTGGGCCGAGCCCGAGTACAGGCGCTGGAAGAATTTCCAGTATAATCGGAAGCGCTGGCTAGTGAGGCAGCCAGTACCCATGCAACACAACAGTCATGTGTTGCGGTGGATTATTCATCAGGCGTGGGAGCACATTCAGAGAGAAGAGGAGGCTGGTCGCCTTCTCGATCAGGAGACCCATCGTCATGAAGAGGCGGAACGACTCGCTCAGGAGGAGCAAGACTTGGCCTGGGAGGCCTTGTTGAAACAACGCAAAGAGCAACATGTTGTCAGAGAAAGGGCGCAGCAGGCGCAACAAGCAGAAAAGGAGTGCGCAGCGCGGGCTGAGGTGAAACCAGTCAACCAAGACTGGGTAACCAAGGTCCCAGAGTGGAAGTTCAGCGCAGACAAGTTGGTTGGACGCTTTATCCCAAAGGTGTCGTGGAGCAAACAGAGAAAGGTGGGAGTAGCCGTCTATGAGCAGGTGTATGCCAAGTATGACGAGATGATCAATAAATTCGAGTCAATGAAGGGCGTACAAGTAAAGTTCAAACAGAACTCCCTGTTCAACAGGATTTACGTTGCGGAGAGCAACAAAGCAATCAGAGACCAGAAGTCTAAGTGGTCTCAAGGAGCATTCGTCAACCTGGTCAAGGTTGGAGGGGAAGGCTTTGGCGATGGCCAGAGTCTAGTATTGGAAGTGGAGCTGGACCTACAGGTCCTAGCTAGCTATGTTCGACGGGCCTTTGACGGCACACCACGTGACTTGGCATTAGTGGCCAAGCACTGGAGCTTGTCTCAGCAGGCAAGAAATTGTCTTCAACATGTGCTCAATGGAAATATAAAGAACGCGGTAATAACACTATTTCCTATTGGAGCGACAGGAATAGGGGGTTTTTGTGAGCTCAGCAAAGAGTTTTCCCGAACAACCCTAAACCGAATTCCTGCGAGGGGATGCAGTTCCAAGTGCGACGGAAGACGTGTGGATGACGGAGGTGGTGCGAGTGCGACGGAAGACGTGCGGAGCGACGGAAGATGCTTCGTGCGACGGACGATGCGCGAAGGCGACGGAAGTTGCGTGAAGGCGGTACGTAGCCAAGTCGCGGCAACTGTCGTACTCTGGTAGACCGCTGAAGGGTTTAGATGGCGAGGGCTGTTTGTACAATGGTCGACGCAGGGAAGGAGCAGACGCAAAGGGAAAGAGAGTGATATTTGAAGAATAAACGAGAGGTTCGGTCAATGAAAGTGTGTGGGTATGTGTGGTATACTATGAAACACGATGGTATATATACTTTTTAGCTACCTACCGATACGAGTGGACTTCTAAATTCCTCGACGTCCTGCCCGTTGTTCAACTATCCTAATTCGTCATTTTGAAAGGCGCCGTCCGATGTAGTTTAGTGCGCGAGCGTTCCGCTAGCCATTACTCCTGTTGCAAACCCGCAGTGAGACCCTGTCCGTCGACGAGTATGATATCCGACGATCGAGCCCCGGCGACCTATGCGATAGGCGTCACTGTATGCTTTTTAGCGCTTTTGTCCCTGTTTCCGCTACGCCCGATTTGGTCGTCCTTTGTCGGTTGCTGATCGGCGCTAGTAGTAGTGACGATCTTACTCCGCTTAACTAGTTTTGTCCGTAGCTCGTAGGCGCGCGGCTAAACTGGCCTCGATCGTAGTGGTCTGAGCGCGGCCTTGTCTAGCGCGGAAGTGGCTGTGTTGCGGCTATCCTTAATGCGGCGGACGATGGTCAGCGCGGGCGTTTCGGAGAATCGGCGTTAGTCGGCGAGGTCGGGTACGATTGTTTGGTCTGCGGTGTTGCGGGATTGGCTTGCGACTGCATGTGGTTTTGCGTTGCGGAGACAGAACTGCGTCGGCGGCGGACAGCTAAGGTGCTAGATAGTTAGCCCCGGGCTCAGTGCGTATATAGTTCCAGCGCTGGTAGGACTTCTTTCTCGCATAGCTTATCGCATATACGTGACGATGTCACTACACGGTCACGGCGGAACAACGCTCATCATCTCCCCGGGACTTAAAAATCTGACTGTCCTCAGTCAGTCCGTTGGACGAATATGACCGATTGATGAAGTTTGGTGCGATGGGACGCCTTCGTTGACATACTAATGGCGGTGTTGATGCGAGCGTAGGCTTCTGTTGCGACGGAGATCTATGCGCTAGAGCGGATGCGCGTCCGATACTGCGTATCTTGCGGCGCGGCGACTCGGACGATTGCGCGAGTTGTTGGACCTTGGTCCGGCACGTTGGAGGTCCGCGGGACACGGCGACCTTGCTCTTCTGTGTGGGAATGGTCTTCGCTTCCTTTATCGTTACGTGGGAATTTGCTTCCTTCTTTTTATCGGGTCTGTTGTCTCGCTTTTTGTTCTCATCCCTTTCTTTTCTTTCCTCATGTCGTCTCCTGGATCCTATTTCGATGACCAGATCGCTGCTGCGGAAGCCCGTTTGGTGCAAGAGGAAGAGCAACGTAGGATGCGCGAGGCAGCCGCTGCTAGGCGTTTAGATGAAGAGCGTCGGCACATCGCAGACCTGAAGGCGCGGAAGGCGGCTGAAGCGAAGGCTCGTGAGGAGGCCAAGCGGCGTGCTGAAGAGGAAGCTGCGGAGCGTCGTATACGGGAGGAATCATTGCGGGCGGCTGCGGTGAAGGAAGCGGCAGAGGAACAGGCACGACGGGCTCGAGAGGAGCAGACTCGCGCACAGCAAGGGGCGCGTCCGAAACCTCGTCCGAAGGGTAAGGCGAAGGTCCGTCAGCCAAGCCCGGTGGATATCTCCTCAGTTCGCGCGGCGGCAGCGGTGGTGGAGAAGTGGTACTGGCGAGAGATCCGCGGTCCTAAGTGACATGGTGATTGCTAACGAAATGGAGGCCGCGCGGGCCTATAAACAACGCCAGAAGCGAGCGAGGGCGGAAAGCGCGGGGACAGAAGCGGGTCCCGCTAAACGTTCTAAGTCGAGTACTCCCAACGAACAAGCGTGCGACCGGTAAGTTGATTTCCGGTTGTCGTTTCCGGCGCTGACGGACAAGTCAGATGCGAACGACAGAAGTTACCCTGCTATCCGCAGGCGAATTCGCGCAGCAAAGCCTGCGTACGTTGTCGCGACCAGCGGCAGTCTTGCAGCATCGGCGGGGTCTCGGTTGCTAAGCGGGCCGCTAAGAAGAAGGTGGAGACGCGAGAGCTAGTGGAGTGGAGCGACGAGGGTTCGGAGGAGGTGGACGAGCGGGAGTTGCGAGCGACGCTGACACGAACACCTCGGAGGGCGTTTTCTTGTTGCGGCGAATTCAGGAGCAGTCGGCCTCGATGCAAGGTTCTTTGGCCGCTATGGCGAGGTCCGCGAACGATAGCGCTATTGCCCTGCTCGAGCAAAACGCGCTTCTACGACAAATCTTAGATTTACAGACGACGCAGGCCAACCTTCAGTATAAACTGCGGCACATTGCGCACGACACCAGGCACGCGACGTATTGCCTGCTTGACTATTTCTGTCCACCGCAGGGTTCGGACGAAACACGCGACGGATCTCGTGGGGCGGCCGCGGAACCAAGTCCTGAAGAAACAGCGGCGCAGGTTGCACAACCAGAGGAGGAAAGCGTACGTGGAGAAACAGAGGTCGCGATTGCGGAGACCGGATCGGACGAAGTTGGTGACCAAGCGGTACCAGAGGCGGGTGCGGAGGAAGTCGCGGAAGGGGAATTGGTTGTCGCAGGTGATAAGGGCGACGTGGTTATGAGCTCGCCGGCTTCTCCTGCTCCGTAGCCGTCTTTCAAGTTTGTGTGATTCGTAGTCGTCGGCCCGAAATTAATGTTGCGGTTTTGTGGTTTGGCGGTTCGAATAAGTAACTTAGTAAGTAGAAAGAGTGGGATAAGGGTAAGAGGAAGCGGAAAAGATGAAAGGCGAAAGCAACGTGGTTTATTCTAGAGCGGACGTGAAACGGGTGAGATTCTAGCGATAAAATGGAAACTAATAAGTGAACGGAGAAATGAAGCAGTAGGAAGGCTTAAGGTGTTACGGCTCGTCTATGTCAGATTCCGAGTCGGAGTGGTCGTATGCGAGTTCTTCTTCTGGTGCGATTTGCGCGGGTGGGTCGTCGTCTCCTTGTGAGTACGCATCTGCCATTTGCCGTATGTGTTCTTCCGAGGCGTCCAATATATTGTCCGGAACTCGTATTCGTTGCCTCGCGAAGTAAGGAATAACGCGGAATGCCGCGTAAGGTCGGTCGAGTACTGTTCCGTCAAGCTCGCAAAGGATATATGCGCCGCCGCGGTTGCGATGTAGGACGACGTATGGGCCGATGTAGCGTGGGCGCATCTTTCGGTTTAGCGACTTTTCGATTGCAGTGTTGCGGACCAAGACTAGTGCGCCGCGTTTGAAGTCGAAGTCCCGGATTACCGTCGGGTGCTCTCTTTCGAATCGTTTTGCCGCTGCTATCCGTGCGGTGTAGACCTTGCCTTTCAGTGCTTCCGTTTGTGCGTGGCGCTTTTGTAATTCCGTAGCGCGTCGTGCGATGAGTTCGGTTGTCGATAGGAATGCGTCGGGTGGCGGCAATAAGTACGTGGCTTCCGATATGTCCAACGGGAGGAGCGGATGTGTGCCGGTGACCGCGAAATAAGGCGACACTCCCATGCGCCGTCGTGCTGTGACGCGTTCCGACCAGAAGACTGAATGTAGTGCTGGGGCCCAATTTGATCCGTCGCTTGCTTTGACTAGCGCTTGTCGGACGTCGTAGTGGCTGCGTTCTACTATACCGTTGGCGCGAGAGTTATATCCTGATATGCGAATGTGGTTAATCTGGTACTTCTTTGCCAAATACTCAACAGCGCGGATGATGGGCGCCCCATTGTCCGTCACTATTTCGACTAAGCTTCCCCATCGGCAAATGAGGTCTTCAAAGACCCAATCCCCTATGGCGTTCGCCGTTTCCCGTCGTAGAGCGCGGTATTCTGGGTAGTGCGTTAGCGAACAGCGTGCTTGGACCAAGTACTTGTATTGATTCGACGGTGGTAGGTGCATGGTGTCCAGGTAGACTTTAGCGAAGATCGGAGCGGGCTCCGCGACGATGGGCGGGATGCGGTATAACTGTAATTGCCGTGCTTGGCATTCGCGACAGGACTTGATGTACCACTTAATGTCGTCTTGCATCTGCGGCCACCAAAACCGTTGCATGATTATCGAGCGGGTAGCGTAAAAGCCGCGGTGTCCTAGTTCGTCGTGGCAACTGACCAAAACGCCTATCCGCTTGTCCGGATCCAAAACAATCTTGTGCGCTCCGCTCCTGTCCTTCAACCACAGCGTATCATCTTTCATAAAGAATTTAGTACAGTACCGCGTGAACCGGATATTTTCTTCGGCCGACATGTTGTCGGGTCGTTCCAGATCGTGAGGAATCGCTTTGCCCACTGTAGCTTCTCTTCGTCCTTTGCTGCCGTTTCGCTCCTCCACGGAAATACTCCCTCGTACGTGTTATCCTCTTCTCCTTCGGGCACTTGCGATGGCTCGTTTTCCGATGGTGGCGTATCTGGATCGGTTAAACAGAAGGTTGTGACAGGTTTGCTATGCCTATTTGTGATCATCCCTAGACCGCTTTTGGCTTCTTCGGCCCTTTTGACTTCCGACGCTGTTGTGGACTCGACTGCTGCGCGAGCGCTCTGGAAGGCGCGTGGTTAATCTGATGCATGAATCTGTATAAGTTGTCGATCCAGTTGTCGAATTCTTCATCTTCCTTCGCGTCGGGTTCCTCATCCAAAGGTTCGCGGGCGTCTGGATAATCCGTCGGGTGCGTGAAGTCGGCCAGGCACATGAACTAGCTTAAAATGGAAGGTAAGGATCGCCAAGATCCACTGGTTGATTGATGCCGATGGCGCGATGTCCGGGTTCTTGAGCATATCCTTGATATAACGTGCGTCGACTTCCACAATCAGATTCCGGACCCTATGAGGTAGAGCTTCAGCGCCTTCAACGCGCGGTACAGGCTGTAAATTTCCAGCTTCGGCTGCGAAAAGCGCGCTTCGCTCTCGTTTAGCGTGATTGATCCGAAGCGGTTTGTAGTACCGGACCAATGGCTTGTCGGGTCGCATTGACACAAGAAAAATCCTACTGCGATCCATGACGTGTCACGGCTAAGATTACTGGTGCGTCGGATTTGTAGTTGATGGGCCACAGCGCGGGCGAAGTTATGAGTGCTTGCTTTAGAGTTTCCTGTGCGGCTATTTCCTCGGCTCCGAAGGTGAACGGAACGTCCTTCCTAGTCAGCGCTACCAACGGACTTGCTTTGCGGGCGAAGTTCTTGATGAAAATGCGTGCCACACCTACGGTTCCCAGGAATGCACGGACTTTGGATAATGATGTGCACGGGTCCCAATTCTTGATGGCGGCGAGTAGTTCTTTTTCCGGTTTGCGACCTTCGTACGTACATAGATGTCCTACAACGGTGATCGAGGGCGCGCATAACACTAGCTTCTTTCCGGAGAAAGTACCGCCGGCATACTTCATACGCTGAACGACTCAGTTGAGACCTTGGAAATGCTCCCATACGAAACGTCGGATTCCCGGATTGTCCGGTATTGTCTCGTATGTGTCGTCGTCCCATTCGTATTGTGTAGGTGGGCCTTTGACCGGTACATCGTCGATGTACGGAATGGTGAGGTCCGGTATTTCCGGTTGCAGGATGCAGGTGACGTCGTCGTGGAAGATCGGGACCGAATTCGTCCATCCCATAGGCAATGTAGTTAGGCGCATGGCTCCGAAGGGCGTTTGGAAGGTTGTTAAGTCCGAATCCTCGGCTAGCGGTCGCTCATCGTATCGACAAAAAGATCCAACATTGCGCCGCATGCGGCCTGCGAAATTCTCTGCCAAGTGTTCCGGAATAGGCGTGACTCCCGAGTGTCGGATTTGGACTGCATTGAGAGGTTCCAGCGAATGCACAAGCCGCAGTTTGCCGGTCTTCTTCAGTACGCAAAACCAACGGGACCGGTACGAGGAATTCGAGGGCTCGTAAACTCCGGCGTTGATCTTGGTTCGGATAATGTCGCAAATTTGGTCGTATAAACCCGGCGGAATTGGAATATTGTGCTGTACCCAAGGCGTATGCGGAACCGTCGGAATATCCACCGGCGGGAAGAACTCCGTCTTGAATTTGCCTCGCTCGCTGTCGTCCCAAGCGAACGCCTGTTCATGCTTTACCATAAAATCGTGCATTAGTTTCGTTTCTTCGGGCCATAGAAATTCGCTTCCGTGTTCTTGCTCCAGTGTTCTCTTTTGTTCTTCTGTGTATCGCCCATGCGGCGTAATTCGGGTGGCGTCGTGCTTAGCTTCGGTAGATCGGCGAGTGGGTCGCCTTGATTTCGCGAATGATTCTAAATTCCTTTGGTAATTGACTAATGACGGGTTTTACTTTCTTAGCAACGGGCTTGTATTTCTTCTTTTGCGCGGATAGTAGGACAGGTGGTACATTGTCGCGATGCGGATTCGCGGTTGTTTTTACATTGTGCGAGATGAGTGCTGCGGAATTGGCTGAAGTCTGTTTGCGCGTCGCGGGAGTCGTAGTATGGCTGTTGCGGAATACGGTAGCGTTTAGGTATGCTTTGGTGAGCGGGTCGCAATCATCGGGCTTGACTTCTTGTAAACTTAGCGCAGCACCAAGGTAGAGACGAGCAGGGTTGTTATTGGTATTGGGCTCGCTGGTATTATTTACATGATCGGTGGACGGTAATGACGGGACGGGAGTATATGCTTGGATATCTATCGGTTTTGGGTATGCGGGTCCATTGTTAGTATACAGTGACTCAAAAAACCCTTTCAATGTTGGCATCTTTGAGAGTAAATGATTTCTACCTCATCATATAAAATGGGATAAATATAGGAAATTCAGGGTAGGCCTTCCACCATGTAAGCATTACGTAATAAATCATATTTTACATAATACCCCATTTTAGATGAGATATAAATAGTTCAATAAGGCTACCTCATTGAAAGGGTTTTTTTGCAGGCAACTCTAGTACTTAGTGTAACCACCTTTTGCCCTTAAAACTGCTTCAACCCTCCTGGGCATACTTTCAATTAACTCTGCTGGTATTTTGTCCCATTCAACTTGTATCCTTTCCACAACTCATTGATTCCCCTTGCTGGCTCCTCATACTCCCCTAACTTCCTCTTGAGGTGACTCCACAGATGTTCAATAGGATTTAAGTCTGGGGATTGTGCAGGCCATGTGAGTACCTGCATATCATGATCTTGGAACCACTCCTTGGCCTTCCTGCAGGTATGCTTTGGGTCATTGTCTTGCTGAAATATGATGTTGTCAGCAGTAACACCATAGAAGTTCATGTGTAGCTTGGAGCTCATCATCCAGAATTGAAATGTAAAGGTCACCATCCATCCTCCCATCAATTTTGGTTGCATAGCCCACTCCTTCCCAAGTCATGCAACCCCAAATCATGACTGAGCCTCCCCCATACTTCATTGTTTCCTCCACCAGTCTCTCACTCAGGTTCTCCCCACTCCTCTTCCATGCCCATTCCCTTCCATCTGACCCTAACCTGTTGATTTTGGTTTCATCTGACCATATTACCCTCTTCCAGTCATCCACAGTCCAGTACTGGTGGGATAGAGCAAAGTCCTGCCTGGCCTGCATGTGCTTCTTGGATAAGAATGGTCTCTTCTGTTTCACCACTGCCTTCATGCCCATCTTCTTCAAGTGATTTCTGACTGTATGTGGAGAGAGAGGTTGCTGATAATGGTAGAAAGGGATTTTGCAATGGCTGTGGCTGTCTCTGCCCTTCTGGAGCTGATGAGATGGATGATGGAGATTGGTAGGGGAAAGCTTTTTAGGACAACCTCCAATGGATTTTGAGAGGTGAGAACGATGCTTGGTGCAAAGTCTGAGATGGTACTGAGGCTGTAGCCAGTGGTAGAAGCAATATGAGAGGCTGTGTGGCCAGCATCAAGTAGAGAGAGGATATGCTGCTGTTTGGTTTGTGAAAGGGTGTGCATGATGGTTATGGAACTGGTTAAAGGTCAAAAATAATGTTATCCACTTGCATTCAACATGGTCACATGATATGGTTCAATATTGTCAACAAAGTCATGTGATCCAGCCCTCTGGCACTTTGGCAAAAAAACCCTTTCAATGAGGTATGTCAACCAAGCCATTTTTATCTCATCAAAAAACAGTGCTTATGTAACATGTGATTTATTACATAATGCTGATATGGTAGAGGATCTACCCTGATTTTTTGATATTTCTCTCAACTTGATCTGATGAGGTATAAATCATTTGTTCCTGAAGCTGGCAACATTGAAAGGGTTTTTTGAGTCACTGTACAAGCCACCTCTCCATGAGTGTTCATCAATTCCTCGAGGTCTTCTGAAAATCCGCCTGTTCTTCTTCGCGCATATGGTACTTCGGTCGGCTGCGGGGCATAGTTGGAATGGTTACTATAACATCGCTATTCGGATCGTGAATCGTGATTGTTTGATCCTCGTTGCTGTAGTTGTGTACGATCGAGCGGGTTAAGACGTCGAATGGACGGCTGAGCAAAATGTCGTATGCGGGGAGCGGATGACGTGGACTTGGAAGTACAAGTCGATATTGCCGATGCGGAACGGGACGTTGTTTGCGATGCCGAGCGATGTGTCCACTTCACCGTTTGCGGCCTCCATATCTATTTGGATTGTCGGTTGTACGGAATCCCGAGCTTGTTGCAGACCGCTTCCGACATACATATAATCGAGCACCCCGAGTCTACGATGCAATCGACCTCCGCTCGTTCGTCTATCAGGCCTTGCACGCAACGTATGCGTTGTGACTCTTTGGCAATCCGTAGGCGGGGTTTACCTGGTCCTTCCACGCTATAGAAAGCTTCCGCTAGGTCCGGCATAGCGTATACTTCTTTTACGGTGTTGGCGCCATATAGGTGCGCGTCCGCAAATCCTGCTGCAGCTCCTTGCGCCGGAATCGGAATACGTCGCGGTGTTAGGTATTCGCGGAGCTTGGCGCGTACGTCTGGCGATACCGCTAACAGCTCCTCGTAGCTCACATGCGTCGCATGGCTCTGCAGCGTCCGCTTGAAGATGTTTTGCACCAGCTTGTTGTTCTGCGCTGGCGAGAGAGTGGTGTAGGTGGCGTCCTTGTTCTTCGGGAAAGATCCGTAGGGCCGATCTATGGGCGGTTGGTAGTTGGCGTCACGGACGTTGGCGAATGGGTGCATTGTGGGTGGTTCTTTTGCCACTTCGGGTGACACAATTTCTGTCGGTTTCACGGTATCCTTAGTTCCTGCGGCAACTACTTCCTTCCCTTTAGCGCGCGGCGGAACTTCCGTCTTGTCCAATCCTGCTTTCTTCTTCATTTGCAACGCTACCATCCTCGGCTGCAGCTGTTCCATTTCTTCGTCATCCGCATTCTCTACCGTGGTGTGATAGGCCATAACGGGGGAGGCGGCGCGGTTGTGGCTGTATTGTTGTACCGAGCGGCATAATACATCGCCGGCCGGATGTTTGTCGTTGGCGGAGTTTGCTCTGTGCGTCGGTGATATTCATCCATGTTGTCTTTTATCGTGTTTCCTTGGTTGAAGCGCGGAATGTAGTTGCCGGATGGTGCCACAATGCGGCCGTCCATGCTCTTCGAGATTTTCCCGTTTGCCATGTACCTGTCAACTTCCGGGCAGCGGCTTATATAGTGCGCGGTATCTCCGCAAAAGTTGCATCCGCGGGCTCCTAGCGGGGTTGCATTAGCGCCGGTTCCAGGGGGACCGTACGAACGAGATTGCGGCGCGCGATTGGCCGCCATTGCCTGCGTTAGTGACAATACCATGCTCTGACCTAATTTCTCAAACATGGCCGCCATATCTTCTTGTTTGACGTATTGCGTGGCCGCGGATGGCTCGGACTTGATTGGTGGCGGTGCGGGGGACTCGGACTTAACAGCGTACGACGGACCGGCGGTTTTATTGATGAGCTTGTCATAGAACGACTGGCCTTGAATTACTTCTTGGGCCGCCGCTAATGTTTGCTCTAACGAAAACGGATCACCACGGTGCACGTCCGGGTACTGGCTTCGCATCCATCGGTACATTTCGGTTGCCACGTCTACCTGGAAACCTTTGAAGAAATACTTGCTTTGTTGTCACACAGATAGTCGATCGTGGTTAATGAGGTACTTCGTGATTACCAGGAACCGCTGGTAGTAGCTGCAAAGGCTTTCCGCGGTTTTGATTCCGAGCCATAGGGTTTCCTCAATCAAGCGCTCCAGATGGTCCTGCATATACTGTCGCTCATTGATGACTCCGCTATATAATTTTTGGATCGAAGCCTTGAAGGCTTTGTACGTTGCTGGCGCGGAGAATGTCTCGGCGGCTCCCCATAGCTCGTACTCTGTGTCCTCCAGGTATCGAAGCGCGTAGGTCTTCTTTTCTTGGTCCTCCATTACGGCGGTTTCTCGGAATAAAAGTTCTAATTCCGCGAAGTAGCGGGGAAGGCGTCGTGGCTGAGTCGAATCGAAGCGCGGCGCGGATTGGCTATATTGTGTCGGCATTGACTTATGCGAAGTTTGGTTGGCGGCCATTGTGGATTGTATAATGTTCGTGGGTTTGACTGGAAAATATAGATTTGCGAGCGGTTCGGAACTGTAGGAATCTGCGGGGGGGCTACTGAACTCGATGCGGTTGTGCGGCGGCGAAGGGTGTGGGCTTTGCGAAGGTGATGTGGTGGGCGGACTGCTGGAGCGATCGCTGTCTTGTTGATTATTCGTAGGTTGCGTGAAATCCTCCGAATCGCGAGGTGCGCTTTGATCCGTGGTGTCCGAACTGGCTGTTCGTGACGAGGAAGCTGCGTGTTGCGTGAGTAGCTTGTTGATCCCTTCGTTTAGCTGAAACTCCGGTGCTAATCCTAAATTGCGGCGGGATTGGCGACTAAAGGCGCTAGTGTGCTTGAATATCTCTGTGAGCGCTTTGCTCGGATCCTGATGCAGTAGTTGCTGCGCGGTTTCTGCTCCTTGCTTTAGCGAATTATACCAATCGTTGACGATGTTGCCAGTGGACGGTGACGCTGTGAGATGTCCGGGGAATTCCGCTCGCGAGGTGATTCAGGCGGAGTTGACGGCAGAATTTTCTTTGAAGAGCCTCACTGGGGCAGCCAATTTAATAACACTATTTCCTATCGGAGCGACAGGAATAGGGGGTTTTTGTGAGCTCAGCAAAGAGTTTTCCCGAACAACCCTAAACCGAATTCCTGCGAGGGGATGCAGTTCCGAGGTGCGACGGAAGACGTGCGGAGCGACAGAGGTGGTGCGAGGTGCGACGGAAGACGTGCGGAGCAATGGAAGATGCTTCGTGCGACGGACGATGCGCGAAGGCGGTACGTAGCCAAGTCGCGGCAACTGTCGTACTCTGGTAGACCGCTGAAGGGTTTAGATGGCGAGGGCTGTTTGTACAATGGTCAATGCAGGGAAGGAGCAGACGCAAAGGGAAAGAGAATGATATTTGACGAATAAATGAGAGGTTCGGTCAATGAAAGTGTGTGGGTATGTGTCGTATACTATGAAACACAATGGTATATATACTTTTTAGCTACCTACCGATACGAGTGGACTTCTAAATTCCTCGACGTCCTGCCCGTTGTTCAACTATCCTAATTCGTCATCTTGAAAGGCGCCGTCCGATGTAGTTTAGTGCGCAAGCGTTCCGCTAGCCATTACTCCTGTTGCAAACCCGCAGTGAGACCCTGTCTGTCGACGAGTATGATATCCGACGATCGAGCCCCGGCGACCTATGCAATAGGCGTCACTGTATGCTTTTAGCGCTTTTGTCCCTGTTTCCGCTACGCCCGATTTGGTCGTCCTTTGTTGGTTGCTGATCGGCGCTAGCAGTAGTGACGATCTTACTCCGCTTAACTAGTTTTGTCCGTAGCTCGTAGGCGCGCGTCTAAACTGGCCTCGATTGTGGTGGTCTGAGCGCAGCCTTCTCTAGCACGGAAGTGGCAGTGTTGCGGCTATCCTTAATGCGGCGGACGATGGTCAGCGCGGGCGTTTCGGAGAATTGGCGTTAGTCGGCGAGGTCGGGTACGATTGTTTGGTCTGCGGTGTTGCGGGATTGGCTTGCGACTGCATGTGGTTTTGCGTTGCGGAGACAGAACTGCGTCGGCGGCGGACAGCTAAGGTGCTAGATAGTTAGCCCTGGGCTCAGTGCATATATAGTTCCAGCGCTGGTAGGACTTCTTTCTTGCATAGCTTATCGCATATACATGACGATGTCACTACACGGTCACGGCGGAACAACGCTCATCAGCGGCACACTACATGCGCGTTCAAAATTATTACCCGTCAATACGAGAAAAGCCAGAGCGCATGGCTATGAACGCAACTCCCAAGGATCACATATCCAAGGGAGTTATGGATGACTTCAACGTGCTGAGCATGACGAAGTTCCTGAAAGAATGTGGTGAAGAGTCGCTGGGAGAACAGCGAATCAGGATGCGCAAGTGGAGGAGCGCAGTACAACCGGGGTTACCAGGACCAGTGAAGAAGCCGGCGCCACCCAGGCGAACCAAACCGTACAGTCGAATGACTGCACAAATCGAGCCGTGGGAGCGCAAGGGATACTGCTACATGTATCTCTTCAAGAAAGAGTACTATGACAAGTACGACTGGCCGGCATACCCAACGATCAAACAGATCGCTGACTGGGAACCGGAACTCTGAAAGGAGAATGCCATTTTTGGCTTGGACGGGGATGACAATGATCCCGATACGATATACCACGTGGTCCCTTATTGGGACATGGAGAAGCGACCCAATTGGGAATTTAAAATTTACAACTGGGAGCAAATTGATGAACTCGTCACGTGGAAGTACGGGATCAAGAATTTCAAGGTCGGCGCGGAACGTGCTGATGAGGTGGTTTACCCCAGGGACTTAGTAATGGTGACGAGATGCGTCACAAGGCCGATGATGGTTGACCATTACGGAAGAGTACTGGGTGACTGGTTCCTTGAGGAGTTGAGTACTCAGAGGACCTTAATACCAGTCACGAGGATAGATGTGGATGTGTGGAGGCATTGTGTGGAAAGAGCAACCCGACATTCATTACCACCAGCAGGATACAACGGTTATGGACCTGAGACAGCGGGTCTGTGTTACCTATGGCTATTCAAGCCGGAATACTGGAACACTTTTGCATGGCCGCAAAACCCGTCGTGGGCAACGATTGCCAGCTATGAGCCGGAGCTCAGGAACCCAGAGATGAGGGTTCAAGTGGTCTTCAGTTTCATGACATGGAAGTACCACGTGACGCCAAGCGCGACCGGCTTACTAGGCACAAGGTTGCTAGAAGAGAAAGGAAGTGGAGCCCAACGCCACTTCTCTGTAGGGTTCAACATCACGGAGGCATTGATAGCGGCAATCATTGCCTTTATCACATCTTATCTGCCGATCTTTGGTCAGGAGGCAACCAACGCGGCTTGGGAAGCAGCACCAGCGGCAACGCAAAGGCAGATGGCGACTAATCTAGCCGAGTCTACCAACACCATCCTGGAAACGATAAGGGGTCCCAGACCACCCAGGATGCCACAGCCCAGGCAAGAGCCGCCGGCCTACTATGAAGGACAACCGGACCAAGTAGCCAACTGGCTACGACAGATGCTGGCATACTTCCAGCTGACACAGATGGACTCACTGGATGTGATGGTAATAACAGCACTACAGAGGATTAGGGGGAGACAGGCGAACAGAGCAGGGAATTGGGCAGGAGTGAAACTCCAACAGGTGTTGGAGTATTTAGAAGAGAGAGACGCCAGGCAATTGGCAGGCACATACCGGGCGGAGACCACGTATGCTCAAGAAATAAGGGGCATTGCAAACCTGATAGACGGAGAAACGGCAGTTCACCAGACAGCCCCATGGATTCAGGAGCCATTAAGAAACAGACGGCTGTTTCAACATTGGTCAGACTTTGAGGAACAAATGAAGATGTTTTTCCTCACAACGGAAACCAGAGACGAGGCGATAAGAAAGATTCAAAACTTGTCGCAGGGGAAATGTCACGCTGAAGACTACATTATAGACTTCAGAGGTCTAGCCACCCTCACAGGGTACAACGAGATTGCACTGGTGGTGCAATTCCATCGAGGTCTCAACCCGCAGTTGGGTTTGAAGATTGTGGAGAATGGAGCACCAGGAGATGGAGCAGCAGCAGGAGATTTGGAGCAATGGTACTCCAAAGCAATGGAGTTGAACAAGGCATGGAGAGATGCAAGGGCATTTTACGGAAATGCGGCACAACCAACGACGCGCACGCAGTACACTGCACCACAGGGAGCCCAAAACAGGGCAGCACCAACGCCTGCGAACCATTTCAACGGAGCAACGAGGGGACCACCCCCAGCTGCAGCGTCAATGTCACAAAGGTCGGACCCAAATGCCATGGACGTGGATAGGAAGAAAAGGGTGTTGACTTGCTATAACTGTGGCAAAGAAGGGCACTTCAGTAGGGACTGCAAGGAGCCCAGGAAGTGGAAAGGGAAGGCGAGAATCAGAGAGATGGGATGGAAGGACTTCCTCAATGAGGATATGACGGACAAGGATGAAAAAGCGAATGGGCAAAGGAGAAGGGTTTTTGAGAAGCTCAAACGGCAAAGGTTCCGACCGAACGAGCATGGACAACATTTCTAATTCATGTAATATACAGAATTCAATTGAGTTGAATTATGTTGAATATGAAATGAAGTCTAAGGAATCAAAACTCAGAAGCAAACCTATCCGAGCGGTAGGATCTCGCTTCAAGCCCTGGCAGACTCCATGGATGGTGAGACGGATATGGGAACGACCCATACCCCAAGCCCTGGAGTCTCTAAAGACGTGGAGTCACGAATCACGACAGGGGGAAGTGACGAAGGAGATGGTCCGCGATTTGAATCAGGAGACGGAAGAAAATGCAATGTGGTACTTGCACAACTTGAAGTACCATAAAAAATATGTTGTAGGAACAGGAAAAAGACAACTGAACATACCGGTGTTGGTCACGGAAGTTATGACCGGAAAACGGATGTCGGTGATGGCCCTGTTGGATTCGGGGTGTATGGGCTCGTGCGTGAATCGGGACTTTGTGAAGAGGAACAACCTCAACATGCGCAAACTCGCCCACCCGATCCCTGTATACAATGCATATGGTTCAGAGAATGTGGATGGAAAGCTGTCCGAGATGGTACAGCTAAAGTTGAAGATAGGAACTCACACAGAAACATGGGAGTTCGGAGTGTCCTTGCTGGGAAAGACGGACATATTTTTAGGACATGACTGGTTGAAGTACCATAACCCGGAAGTGAATTGGCAAAAAAACTCACTTCTCTTCAATCGGTGTCCAGGCGTATGCCAACCAGATACTGTTACAGTTCTCTTTTCGTTTCATCTCCGTGTCTCAGTGAACTGTTTCATCATCATCATTACTGCGCAGTGTACAGCATGGACGCTATCTCCTTTTCATAGTTACCTTCACATTTCCTTTCATAGATAACTACAGCTTTATTCCCTTTATGGTCTCCTTTGTTCTCCAAATGTATATAAACCCCATGTACTGTAGAGTAACCTCAGTTCCAACTTAGACGAGTTTTGCTCTCAACCTTGCTTGAACTTGACGCTCTTCTTCTTCACCGTTCTCAAGACCTTCGTCATCGTTTGACTTAGCGTCTAGACTCTTTGTCCAGTGGCTGGGAGCAGACCGAGACTCTGCTTGTTGCTGTTGACTTAGAACGAACTACGACGAGGGCATCGTCCGTAACACAAGTTGGAACTCAGGAACCACTCAGTGCTTCGTCACTAGCCAGATACCATTGAGACCCGAACCTCCCAGATCAGACCGCCAAACAACTCCGTTCGTTATAGGCAAAAGTACTACCTTGGACGAAGGGAAGTCTATCCTTCTACGACAAGTGAAGGGTGGTATTACGTTTCAACCACTAAGAAAAAGAACCAGCGAGTCCCAGAAAGTTTCTTCAAAGGAGAATACAGAGAAGGAAACCCTGACGAAGAATTACCAGCAGAGACTTGGATTAATTGGCATAACAAAGAAAACAATTCAGATAGCCGATTATTCTTCCCACCAAACAAAGAACCAGAACTCACTTGGTGGCACGAATTTCGAGACACTGAGGATCTAACCGACGGAGTCTTCTCCGCACTCGAGGAATCTACTCTTGCCAAGTGGAACGAATACAAGGAACAACAGCAGATCGAACTGGATCTAGATTTTGACAATGAACCAAAACAAGGAGAAAGCTCGAAACAAGCAACAGAACCGAAACAGGAACCTGAAACTGAAACAAAAAAGGATATGGCAGACGAAAAAGAAACATCTCCGAAAGGGATAAAGGGAATCTCCATCGAGAAATTCAAAGGACAACGATCCAAAGTGAAACATTTCATCTATGCATTCGATGACACCTTCGATCTAGATGAGGAACAATTTACCACTGCCAAGAAAAAAATCAAATACGTTTTCCTACACTTAGGAGAGGAATTAGACGATAATACGTTACTACACTGCCTAAGCTGCTGTGTAGACCGGGGGTTTGTTTGCGAGGCAAGTTTAAAGAAGCTCCCGTCAACCTGTGTAGAATTATCCTGCGCGGATACGAGAACTATAGCGGATGACGTTTAGCGACACGTGCGCAGTAACAAACTCGACCTAATTCCCGTGGGCAAGGTAGAAAGTGCGGAAGAGCGCAGATTATGCGGACGCGCGCAGAAACTGCGGACAAACGTGGACTATGCGGACGTGCGCGGAAACTGCGGACAAGCGCGGACTATGCGGACGTGCGCGGAAACTGCGGACAAGCGTGGACTATGCGGACAAGCGCGGACGAACTTGTGATATTTCTGATGCGCTCAGGTGATGCTTGACGCGAGTGGGGCAGTATTTAGTGGCGTCGCCGAAGTCGAGTGCGGATAGCGGGTGATAGCGGTGGCTGAACGCTGGCAGTAACGACAGAGCGCACGAGTCTTTTCCGCAAGGCGGCGTTGACGACGGACGAAACGACGAGGAGAGGAGTAAAACCTGAGGCACGAAAATGACGAGACTTTGAAAGTGAAACCGCGTGGGTATGATATGATATTTTCTACTACGAAACAAGATGGTTTATATACATTTTTACTATCTACCGAAGCGATGGAACTCTGAAACGTTTTCTGTATCCCGAGGTGCGTGTGTCTTTTACTGTCCCAATCCGTGCTTTTGAAAGGCGTCGTCCGATGCGGCTTAGTATACGAGCATTTTCATAGTTTTTTCTTCCGGTGTGTAACTCCGTAGTGGAACCCTGACCGTATTGGCGCTGTCCCTAAGGGCGGCTCAAATAGGTGTGCGACGGCCGTTGATCGACTTCCGGCGTCCAATTGCTAAGCGCTAGGGTATTCACTAGTGACCGTGAGCCGGTTGCCGGAATGCGACCCTTTTACGCTCGATGTAGCCATCCGGTTGTATTCGTTGATCGACGCAATAGTCCGTGAAGTTTTCTTTTGGCTAAATAGTTTTTCCGTCGATCGTATACGGATGCGGCTAGCGGCTATTGATCGCGGTACTCGGAAGGCGGACCTGCCTATTGCGGAAGTGGCTGTGCGGACTGCGGCGCAACTCCCAATGCGGCATGTGTGGTTGTTTAGCGCGAAAGCTCGGACGTTGGTAATGCGACGGTTTGCAGATGAAGCTTCTACGGTTGCGCGGCTTGCGCTGCGAGTGTGCACGCGGAGAACCGATATGCGACGCTGCGGACCTTGTTCGGAGTCAGTCAGATAGTTAGTGGCGGGCTCAGTGCATGTGTATAATCCCGGTGACGGTAGGACTCCTCTCGCATAGCATGACGCATATACGTGACGATGTCACTACACGGTCACAGCGGGACACCGCTCATCAACGATTGGAAATCCAATATCTGAGAGGAATTGGATGAAGCAACTACAGACAAAGGAAAGAAAAAGGAAGAAGGAACGACGCTCTCTTGGGATAGCTACAACAGTTTCAAAAAACGATTCTTAGCCGATTGGGGCGAATGAGACACCGCAGCCAGGACCCTGAATGATCTAGATAAAGTCAAAGTGGGCGGAGATATTGATATCCCCACTTACATTCAGAAATTCCGATTGCTTATTCAGTCAACCGGAATCACAGGGTTCATGGCGCAATGAATCTATTTCTGTAAAGGACTCCCAGCATCAGTCGCAGCAAAGATCATCAAAAACCCCGCAGTCATTAATATGGAAACAGCCTATGATGCTGCGGAGCGACTACACAATGCTTGGGAAACCCTGAAACTGATGAACCGATCCACTGGATCAGGAAACATGGAGAGGTGTTTCAAATTTAACTGAAACTCGAGGAACTCGGCATCAGAATCGAAAGGAGTCAATGCCATAACTACTGGACGCCTTTCAGATGCCCAAAAGGAGGAATATCGGAAAACCGGCAAGTGTTTCCGATGTGGAACTCAGGGACACATATCCAGGGATTGCCCAAACAAAGGGAACGCCCAGACGACGCCCAACAAATCGCCTCCTCCACAGAATTGCACCATTAGGACTATTGAGGAAATGACCTCAGAAGAATCAACTGCCCAACGCATTAGGGCACTACTGAAAGCACTCCCAGATGAGGAGCACGAGAATACCCTCCAAGAACTCGAAACAGGGGGTTTTTAAGAAGGAGACGCCAGAAAGCGGTTGACGCCTCCCATAAAGTTGAACAGTTAGCACTCAATTCTGTAATCGTACAATCCAATAATGATAAACAGATTTCAATCAATGTGCAAACGAACAATAAACCCGCTGAAATATTCGCCCTCATTGATTGTGGAGCAGAAGGAAACTTCATTGACGAACGCATATCAAAAGATTGGCCAAAAGAAAAACTAAAACAACCGATTAAAGTCAAGAACGCTGACGGAACTATTAACCAAAATGGCATAATCACGCATCGAACTTATCTTACCTATTCTATCAATGGAAAACCATATGATAACTGGTTATGGATCACGAGCTTAGGGGATCAAGAAATCATCTTCAGAATACCATGGCTGGAAAAGCATAACCTGATTATTGATTGGTGAAAGAAAACCCTCCAAATAAACAACGATTCAAAAGATGACAAACCTATTTGGCGCATGGCGCTTGATACTCAACAATGGGGAGAAGACAAATACTGGATAAGAGTAAAAACATCAGCGTCACAAGCATTTGAACACCAAGCAAAACGCGACAAAACGCCAACTGTCTTACCACCCGAATACCTTCCCTGGCAGTCTACCTTTGAGAAAAAGGCATCGGAGCGTTTCCCATCATCACATCCATGGGACCATGCAATTGAACTCAAAACTGGATTTACGCCAAAAGTTAGCAAAATCTATCCACTATCACTAAAAGAGCAGTCAACACTCGACAAATGGATTAAGGAGCAATTAGATAAAGGATACATTCGACCATCCAAATCGCCGCAGGCATCACCATTTTTCTTTGTTTCAAAGAAAGAAAGCGGTGCCCTTAGACCCTGCCAGGACTATCATTACCTTAACGAATGGACGATCAAAAACGCCTATCTGTTACCCCTAGTCTCAGACCTAATGACAAAATTAGAAGGCGCAAACTATTTCACTAAACTTGATTTGCGCTGGTGATATAACAACGTCCGAATTAAAGAAGGCGATGAATGGAAAGCGGCCTTCATTACGAACCGAGGGTTGTATGAACCAACAGTAATGTTCTTTGGCCTCTGCAATTCGCCCTCGACGTTCCAGACCATGATGAACGAATACTTCCAGGACATGATTAACAAAGGATGGCTCATTATCTACATGGACAACATTCTGATCTGTGGGAAAACGAAAGACGAGATACAGAAACGAACCGAAAGAGTCTTAGAGTGCTTACAGGAGAAAGACCTATTTTTGAAATTAGAAAAGTGCAAATTTTGCGTTCAAGAAGTCGAATTCCTGGGTATGGTCATTACGCCTGGTCATATTCAAATGGACCCTGTAAAACTCGCCGGCATCAGAGATTGGCCAACCCCCACAACAGTCAAACAAGTTAGATCTTTCCTCGGATTCGGAAACTTCTACAGATGATTCATCGGCAACTTTGCTGCCATAGCAAAACCATTGACGGACTTAACTAAGAAAGGTTTAACCTTCAGTTGGACGCTTGATTGTCAGACGGCTTTCGATGAATTAAAACGAAAATTTTCGTCAATGCCAGTCCTACGCATGCCAGACCCCACAAGGCCATTTATCTTACAAACGGACACCTCCAATAAAGCCACTGGAGCAGTATTGAAACAAGCCGACGCCTCCGGATCCCTCCATCCTTGTGGCTTTATATCACACGCCTTAACCACAACGGAACAGAATTACCAAATCTATGACCGAGAACTACTGGCTATTATTAAAGGATTACAAGCATGGCGACATTTGCTGCATGGATCTCCGCATCCAATTATAGTCCATTGTGATCACAAAAACCTTTCATTCTATAGAACCCCGCAACGGTTAACACCTCGACAAGCTCGTTGGTGTATGATGCTATCGGAATTTGACCTGAAGATAGAGCACGTACCAGGGATGAAAATGTTTGAAGCAGATGCATTATCCCACCGTCCTGATCATATGAAAGATGATGACATGCTGGACGATGTTATCATGTTACCCAATAACAAGTTCATTTGCCTTATCGGTACAGACATTGCTCAGAAAATCCGAGATGCTACGTCACTTGACAGCTTTGGAAGAACCATCATTGAAGTCATAGAAACGCAACGCGCTCCACCAATCAAATCCAAACTCCAGGATTGGGTGTTTGTCGACGGCATCATTCAATACATTGACAGGGCATATATCCCTGACCTCGGAACGCTTCGCACAAGTATCATTAAAACAGTTCATGAATCACCTACTTCCAGACACCCTGGATGCTTGAAAACGTTAGAGTTGTTACAACGAGATTACTGGTGGCCAGGAATGTATAAACACGTCAAGGAATGGATCACCGGATGCGCCACATGCCAGCAAATGAAGGTGAACACTCACCCCAACACCCCGGCTCTCCTGCCAATCGGATCTAAAGCAACTCGGCCATTCCAACAAGTGACCCTGGATTTTATTACCGATCTTCCCATTTCCGATGGATTTGACTCGATTTTGGTCATGGTGGACCATGGTCTTACGAAGGGGGTAATCCTTACTCCTTGCAAGAAAACCATCGATGCATTAGGAACGGCAGACCTCTACATCTCCGAAATATTCAAACGCTTTGGTCTACCAGACATACTTATTTCAGATTGAGGACTGCAATTCTCAGCCAAGGTCTTCCAGGAAATCAGAAAAACATTAGGAATCGATCATAGGATGAGCACCGCATATCATCCACAAACTGATGGAGAAACGGAACGAGTTAACCAAGAACTAGAAGTATATCTTCGAATATTCTGCGCAAACAAAGCCCATACTTGGAAACAATTATTACCAATTGCCGAATTTGCCCATAACAATCGCCATCATGATTCAGTTAAAGCATCGCCTTTCCAGCTTATGTATGGGACAAACCCTGTTGCCCTACCTACTGCGGCGCAGAAAATGACGACACCAGCAGCAGAGGAACGATTACAGACATTACGAAAAGCTAGAGAAGAGGCACTTGCTGCGCATGAATTAGCCAGACAAATGGTGGCTAGACTAATTAGAGACAAGTCAATCAAATTTGAAATAGGAGACAAAGTTTGGCTCAAAAACAGAAACCTTAATATTCCATACCAGTCCAGAAAGCTAGCACCGAAACAAGAAGGACCCTTCCCCATTGAGCAAGTTTTGGGACCAGTGACATATAAGCTCAAACTTCCGAAACAATGGCGCATTCATCCAGTCTTTCACACATCACTCCTTATGCCATATAAGGAGACTGAAACACATGGACAAAATTACACAGCCCCACCTCCTGATCTCATAAATGGACAAGAGGAGTTTGAAGTTGAAGCAGTTCTTGCACACCGAAAACGTGGAGCAGGATATCAGTATTTGGTCAAATGGAGAAATTACGGTCCGAATGACAATTCCTGGGAACCCGAACGCAATCTAGGCAATGCTGCAGATATTCTGCAAGCATATAAACAGAGAAGACAACTGTAAATACCCATGTCTTGCTACCGTAACCGCCGAGTCCTTAAACAAAATATCCGATATACGAAGAAATACTGTTCTACTCGAGGACAATATTCTCCAAAACTCTACAAAAGATTTCGAGGACGGATCATTAAAATTCCTATTTACCGTCCTCCAACCTCTCCGTTAGGATTACCACAATTCTCCAAAATCATCCGGACACGAGCAGTCCGACAAACTGCACCCAGAGCCTCAAGACTAACCACCGGACACTTAAAACATCCACAAGGGCACGTAGAATTTCCATTTAACGCTCACCTTCATTATCTCCCAAAATACATGGATCTTACATTTGATCCTGAGGAATTACCATATTATCCCGAAGCCAGATCATACCTTCCATCACCCAACATACCTTTGAATCACAGATATGAGGTGTACGCTGAGATGGCCCTTCGAAGAGAAGAGCCTGAAAAATATGTCTTCATTCAGGATCTAAAACGTGCTGGCAAAGAAATCAAAATATACCGCTGGGTTGCTGATCAGCATGTCCCAAATGCACAAGCCAATTTCGACAACGCAATGGACAGCCTGGATTTCCTGAACGCATTTGTTGACGACCCTGTTATTCCTGATGCACCAGAACAAGCTATCACACAAGGCAATGTGTTCGCAGGGGAGTAGGCCAGCAGGCTAGACACGAGACTAAGTATGTTAGACAATGTACGAAGGGTATAGAAGCTATGCTCAACTTACACCTCAGTTGTGAATAAGCAACTAGATTGATTGTATAAGTACCTAGACATGAGACTAAGTATGTTAGACAATGTACGAAGGGTATAGAAGCTATGCTCGACTTACACCTCAGTTGTGAATAAGCAACTGAGGTTTGATGTACAAAAATTGTAGCCATATGTCAGCAAACAAACATTGGTAAACACAAACATAGATGCTCGTACTCCAACACTCCCCCTCGAGCAAGATGGTGATTAATTAATACCCAATAATGAAAGAAACTTATCATATTTGTAACGAGCGAGTGATTTCGTGAATATATCTGCAATCATGTCCTCAGTAGGACAGTAGGAAATTGAAAGAATGTTGGAATTGACAGTTTCACGAACGAAGTGAAAACAGGTATCGATATGCTTGGTACGCATGTGGAATGTTGCATCTTTTGAGAGAACAATTGCCCCCTGGTTGTCGCAAAACAGTTGTATTTGTTTGTTGAGTGGGTTGAAGAACGGCGCGAGCTCGGAATAGAGTTTACGATGCCATAGAAGTTCTTTTGTGATGTGGGTTAGGGCAACATATTCCGATTCCGTGCTTGAGAGTGTGACAATTGGTTGTTTCTTCGAACTCCAGGAAACAACCCCGTTGCCATAGAATACAGCGAATCCCGAGATAGAATGGCGGTGGGCTTGAGATGCCCAGTCGGCGTCCGAATAGCTGCAGAATCGCGGATCTTGTCCACCAAGTGTGAGTCGCTTGTCACGTGTCCCCTTGAGGTAGCGGATGATGCGTTGAATGGCCACAAAGTGAGTCTTCGATGGATCTTCGAGATAGCGTGACAAAGTCGCTACGGTGTATGTGATGTCGGGACGTGTGACAGTTGAGCAGTATAGTAGTGCGCCAATCATCTCCCGGTATTTGGAACGTTCTCGGGCGGTCAATTTGATGGGTGAGACGTGAGGTGTCCCAGGTGTCAGGTCGAGACCAGGTTCCATCGGAGTTGTGACTGTACAAGAGTCTTCGAGTCCAAATCGCTTGACAATGCTATCAATGTAGGATTGCTGACCGAGTGCGATAGTGTGGTTCTTGAGGTCACGGGTAAGGTGTACGCCAAGTAGCCATTTGATTTCGCCAAGGTCGACGAGCTGAAAATGCTCGTTTAGTTGAGTTTTGATCAATTCGGCCGATTTTGTCGATTCCGCAATGATCATGAGGTCGTCCGTTGCTGCGGCAACTATGGTGTACTTGTCTCTACCTGAAAATCGATAGAAAAGACCCAAATCAGCGTTTGAGACTTTGTACCCTAGTTTTATGAAGGTGTCGCGCAACTTCATATACCAGCCTCGGCCGGCTTGTTTGGTGCCATAGAGCCCTTTGCGGAGCTTGCAGACGAGTCGTTTACGGTTGAGATTGGATGGTAGTTGCCGGAATTCGTCATAGGATGGGGGCAGGGCAACATAAATATCTTCTTTCATTTCGGCATTGAGATATGCATTCTTGACGTCAGCCTGGTAAATGACGGACCCTCGGGCAGCTGCCTGAGCTAGTAGATTGCGTATAGTCTCCCAGCGCACTATCCAGACTCGAGTATCAAAGTAGTCGACACCATGCTTTTGGGTAAAACCCCGAGCAACAAGTCTCGCCTTGTACTTGACTATTGTTCCACTCTCGTCACGCTTGTGCTTGAAGACATACTTGGACGAAACTATATTTGCGCCAGGCGGGGCCTCGACGATGTCCCAAGTGCCCAGTTTTTCGATCTGGTCAAGCTCATTTTGCACAGCCGCACGCCATTTGTCACGGTCGTCACACTGCATTGCCTCCTTCAATGTCCTCGGCTCTCCCTCTGTTCCCAGTGCGTACTCGTCCATCAATGCTGCCACCAGTAGGTCTTCATCGTCGTATTCGTCCTCCAGTAGCTGATGAACATCAGGGTCTTCAGCTGCAACAGCAGCCTTTCCTCTAGGTGTGACTTTTCCATTCTGCAGATCCCTGTAGTAACCTGCAGGCGCTCTAGGTCGTTGTCCTCGTCCAAATAGCTCTGCTTCCACCTCGTCTTCATCATCTGACGTTTGGGTAGGGTGCGATCTTGCTGGATTTTGGTCTGGAGCTGGAGATGTGGTCTGGGTGGTAGTTGAGTCTGATAAGGGCTTATCTCGTCCATTTTCTGACCGATCTTCGTCAACAGTAGCGCGTTTTGGAGCTGTTTCGTCACTCTTTCTCGTCGCGTTGACCATTTGACGATGCGTTTTGTCGTCGTCGAGCGATTCAGATTTTACGGTTGGATTGACTGCTTTGGAGGGTTGATTGGTACTCCTGTAAGTCTCCCCCTCAATCAATGTAATCTCTGGTGCTGAAAGACTTCTTTTATCAAAGTATACATCGCGCTCAACGGTCACAGACCGTTTATCCTCCCAATAGATGCGGAATCCCTTGGATTCTTCATCAAAACCGACAAATTGGCCCAGGTCCACTTTAGAGTTTAATTTAGAACTGTGGGTACGTTTCACCCATACTTGACAACCCCATTCACGAACGTGCGACAGGTCTGGCCGGTTGCCAGTTGCCATTTCGAGTGGTGTCTTTGAGTTTGGCAGTGCCTTGGTGGGAACCCGGTTGCGAAGCCATACGTGGTGAGATGCGGCTTCTGCCCATAAATACGCGGGTAATTTTGAAGTGAGTAGCATTGCTCTTGCCCCCTCGACGATGGTCCTATTTGCCCTCTCTGCCTTTCCATTCGACTGTGGACTGTCATGTACAGTCAAGTGACGGATGGTCCCAGCTTTCTCTAAGTGCGCCTTAAAGGCTGCGCTTGTGAATTCACCACCCCGGTCTGTGCCAAAAATTTTTATCTTTGCGCTATGCTGCGTACTGACCCATGCTTCGTAGATTTTGTATGTCTTGAAGGCTTCGGATTTCTTATTCAAGAAGTAAATGCGTTCTTCATGAGTAAATCCGTCCTGGAAAGCAATGTAATACTTCTTTCCTTTCAGTGACGCAGTTGGAGAGGGTCCCCATAAGTTGGATACCACTTTATCTCCATACGCTTGGGCTTGGTTGCTCGTACTGAGCTTCGGGAATGGTCGTCGGGTTGCTTTGGCTTCAATGCATTGAGGGCATGTCTCGGGCTTAGACTCCATGTCTAAATCGACGCCTACAATGGTTTTCTCCATTACCATTCGACGTAAGTCTTCATGGTTTATGTGTCCCATTCTCTTATGCAACTCGTTGATAGACATTTTTCCGGATGTGGCTAGGGCCTTTTCAGGACCAGTAGTGCTGCGTGGGGCTGTTGACACACGGTACAACCCATTGACCTTCGGAATGCGACCGATTACTTGGCGCTCGGGTTTGGGTGTGCTAATGGTGCAAGTGTTGTCGCCAATGACTACCTGGTACCCCTTTTCATCCATTGTACCCACGGAGATCAATGTGAATGCAAAGTCGGGTGAGTAATAGACATTCCGGAGTGTGACTTTTGTCGGTTGACATCCTTTGCCCATAGGAAATAGGACTTTCATATCACCACGGCCAGTGGCTTGTAGGATGCGCCCGTTGGCTGCTTTGATGGGTTTCGGAGTGATAGGAGTAAAGTTGAGAAGAGCATTGTAGTCAGGGGTGAAGTGACGTGTTGCGCCACAGTCTATTATGATACTGTGACCGCTTGGGAGGGTTGCGAGCGCTTCAAGCGGCTCTATTGGACAAGTGACTGCTAGCGATATGTCGTCCTCATTGGACTCGGCTGCATTCGCTTTTGCATTCCCATCCTTCTTTTTATCGAATGGGCCTTGGCCTTCTTTGCCTCCCCCTTTCCAGTAGCAATCCTCCTTCAGGTGACCGGTGCGTTTGCAATTTTTACACTTCTTTCTCTTCTTCTCACTATCTTTCCTAGCATTTGCGGCTGCGAGAGCTGCGTTCTCAGCTGCTTTGTCAGCCTCTTTATGCACTTTGAGTTCATCGGCCTCCTCGTGCACAGCTGCAATGATTTGATCACTGGTAAGAGTTTTGTCGTTGACCCGGGCTGATGCGCTAAGTGTTTGCAACAGTGGTTGGTAACTCGGAGGTAGTGATTTTCGTATCATGGCTGCAAATGAGGGGTCAGAGATGGGTGCGCCCATTCCATCAAGTTGTTCTTTGAGCTCATTCATCTTTGCAAGATGGGCTCGGACATCCTCATCTTCAAGACATATCATAGTCTGTATCTTTGTGAGAATACTGACTTGGATAAGGTCGCCCTTGTCCTGCATGATTGACACAATTTTTGACCATACTTCGGCAGCAGTAGGCTGGTTTTTTACTTGTAGGAATAGTGACTGACTTATAGTCTCGTATATCACTTCCCGTACAGATGCCTCTTTCTGCTCGTACTCGTCAACTTCTTTGTCAATTGCAGTTAGTAGTTCTGCAGTGAGCTCAGCTCCTGGAACTCCTTTCTTGAAGAACTTTCCGTCCTTCTCCTCGGTCTCTGCCGGTTTCCGCGCAGTTCCCAACACATGTCGCCACAGGCCCTTGTGAGTGAGGGTATTGAGAATCCTCTCTCGATAAGTGACCCAGTTTGTCCCATCATCTTTAAGCTTGGGGAGCTTTAGTAACTTCAGGGCTTCAGTAGCTGACATGGTTGTTGACTCGGGGCCCATAACCTGTTCGCAGGGGAGTAGGCCAGCAGGCTAGACACGAGACTAAGTATGTTAGACAATGTACGAAGGGTATAGAAGCTATGCTCGACTTACACCTCAGTTGTGAATAAGCAACTGAGGTTTGATGTACGAAAATCGTAGCCATATGTCAGCAAACAAACATTGGTAAACACAAAAATAGATGCTCGTACTCCAACACAATGACCCTATCACAGACACCGAGCATGAGAACGAGGTTTCCACCGTTACCAGGAATGAATTAAGTGAATCAGAAGAATCTGATGAAGAACTCGAATACGTTCCCACCATCAGAGCGCCCATGTCATCTTACCAATTTTCAGAAGAAGAGCTCCTGACTGTCAATTATGATGACAAAGTGTTCAATTGAACATAAAAGACGCTCTGGAGCACATCGGATTCCCCAACTTATTTGTCACATCATGCCCGCTTTCTTCACCACCATCGCCTATCTCATTGCCTTTGCCTTTGCCCTCCTGGTCACAGCATGTGGCCATTGCTACGTTGAACCCATCACCGTCCTCTTGCCCTTCCTTGCCACCGCCCAGGACCTCCCCCTCGAGGTCTTTGTTAATACTACCATCACCATTGACGACTTCGAGTTCGCTGACCTCCCCGAACTTCACGAACACCCAGCAGAACTAGCTGACACCATCGCCACCCCTCTCGCACCCACTCCACCTATTGTTACTCGCCCCCGCAACGCCATGCTTGACAACGTCAGCGACAACCTCGCTACCCTGGTCACCTACTTCAATTTATTCTCCGAGCCCCTTGATTTTATCACCACCCTCACCCTCACTACCGACCCACACACCCTTACTTATGAAGAACAGGATGCAATGCTCGCTCAAGCAAAACAGTTACAGCGAGCAGTTCAGAGCTTACAGTGGCGAGTGGAGACTGCTGACAAGGACATCGGCAACATTATCAGCTGGCTGGAATCTCAGCAAGACCACGGTTGGACAAACTCATGGTAGAAGTCGGCGACTTCTCGCATACGAAGGGGGTAATGTTACAGTTCTCTTTTCATTTCGTCTCCGTGTCTCAGTGAACCGTTTCATCATCATCATTACTGCGCAGTGTACAGCATGGACGCTATCTCCTTTTCGTAGTTACCTTCACATTTCCTTTCATAGATAACTACAGCTTTATTCCCTTTATGGTCTCCTTTGTTCTCCAAACGTATATAAACCCCATGTACTGTAGAGTAACCTCAGTTCCAACTTAGACGAGTTTTGCTCTCAACCTCGCTTGAACTTGACGCTCTTCTTCTTCACCGTTCTCAAGACCTTCGTCATCATTTGACTTAGCGTCTAGACTCTTTGTCCAGTGGCTGGGAGCGGACCGAGACTCTGCTTGTCGCTGTTGACTTAGAACGAACTACAACGAGGGCATTGTCCATAACAGATACGCACTCCGAGGAACCCGAAGAAACAGAGGACGAGGACAAAGAGAGTGAGCGCAGTGTGCATCTTGAAGAGGGAGACCAATTGCTAGCAGTAATGCGCGAAGATGTGGACAAGGAATGGATCAGAGCTTATGAATCCACGGCAACGAAAATTGCATCAGAACATACCATCAAAAGGACCCTTGATGAAGTAGTTCCGAAACACTACTTGAATCACCAGAAGGTGTTCGAAAAGCAGACCTTCAACGAAACACCACCTCGAAGGCCTTGGGATCACACAATCGAACTCATACCGGGATCAAAGCCGTTGGATTGCAAGATATATCCATTGAGTAAAGAGGAGCAGGGGAAACTCGAGGAGTTTCTTAAAGAAAACTTGGACACGGGAAGGATTCGCTCGAGCAAATCACCCATGGCATCCCCATTCTTCTTTGTCAAGAAAAGGACGGAGCATTACGGCCAGTACAGGATTATCGAAAGTTAAATGAAATGACCATCAAAAATTGATATCCATTGCCGTTAATATCCGAATTAATTGACAAGTTGTCACATGCAAAGGTTTTCTCAAAGATGGACATTCTCTGGGGATACAACAATATCCGGATTAAGGAAGGTGATGAGTGGAAGGCAGCGTTCCGGACCAACCGGGGACTCTTTGAACCCCTAGTCATGTTTTTTGGGTTGACAAATTCACCGGTGACTTTTCAAACGATGATGAATGACCTCTTTAGGGAAGAAATTGCAGAAGGATGGGTCGTCATTTACATGGACGACATCTTGGTCTTCTCAGCAGATCAGAAAAGTCACACGGCACACATCAACAGAATTTTGGCGAAACTTGAAAATCACAAGTTGTCGCTGAAACCGGAGAAGTGTTGGTTTGACAAACCAACTATTGAATTTTTGGGCCTTATCATATCCCATGATTCGATCAGCATGGATAAAGCGAAAGTTAAGGCCATTGTGGATTGGCCAGTTCCAAAATGCAAGAAACATGTCCAACAGTTTCTTGGTTTTGTGAACTTTTACCGACGCTTCGTACAGGGATTTGCTTCAGTAGCAAAACCATTAACCAAGCTGACAGGCAAAGAAGAGTGGGAGTGGGCCGAAGCCCAACAAAAGGTGTTTGATGGACTGAAGACTCGGGTGGCAGAAGAGGTGGTATTGGCAATACCAGTGGATGAGGGTCAATTCCGTGTGGAAGTTGATGCGTCGGAATTTGCAATCGGCGGTATTCTGTCTCAACAACAGACAGATGGAACTTGGAGACCTGTGGCCTTCATTTCAAGGTCGTTAAATCCTGCGGAAAGGGATTACGAGATTTACGACAAAGAAATGTTGGCGGTGATGCATGCCTTTTACAAATGGTCGCATTACCTCAAAGGCACAAAAGTTCCAGTGGAGGTTTTAACAGATCATCAAAACCTTACATACTTCAGGAAACCGCAGAATATTAATCGGTGTCAAGCACGATGGATTTTGGATTTACAGGAGTTTAATTTCACTATTAAACACCGGTCAGGGAAATCCAACTCCAAAGCGGATCTTCTGTCACGGAGGACAGACCATAAGGGGGAGGAGATTGACAATGAAGGGGTCATTCTTCTCAAGGAAGATCTTTTTGTTCGACTCTACGATGATGACAGGGTGTTGTCAGATATAGAGAAGGATATTGCCAAGATCAATAAGAGACAGTGGGAGCAACAGGTCTTGGAGGGCCTGAAAGATGATAGTGGAGAATGGAGAGAGGAGAATGGATTGGTCACATGGAAAAACCGGATTTATGTGCCAGTCAATAGCCGGATCCGGGAGACGATCATGAGCACACACCACCAATGGGGACATTACGGAGTGGATAAAACTGTTGAAGTCATCACTCGGAATTACTGGTGGCCAAAGTTGGCTCACAACGTCAAGATGTATGTGAAAGGGTGTAGAACGTGTCAGACAGTCAAACTGGACAGAACGAAGAGGGCAGCACCGCTGAAACCATTAAATGTTCCAGCGCAACCCTGGCAGGAGATTTTGGTGGACCTCATGGGACCGTTCCCAGAGTCAAAAGGTTATGACATGATCATGGTGGTGGTAGACCGCTTTTCGAAGAAAGCATTTTTCTTACCAACAAACGCCACCATCACATCATTGGGAGTAGCGTGATTGTTCAGGGACAATGTGTTTCGGGAACACGGTCTACCAAATCGGGTCATCAGCGACAGAGGGAGCCAATTTGTTTCCCAGTTCATGAGGGAGCTATATAAGCTGTTGGGTATTGAGGCAAATCCATCCACAGTGTATCACCCTCAGACGGATGGACAGACAGAACGAGTAAACCAAGAAGTACGGGAATTCCTGGCAATGTATACAAACAACAAACAGGATGACTGGAGTGAGCACTTGGCTCTAGCCCAGTTCTGTCACAATGACAGGGAAAACTTGTCGACGGGATACTCACCGTTTTACCTCAACTATGGGAAACACCCTCGGAAGTGGTTTGACCTGGTTAAGACAACACCGGTGAAGGCTGTAGAGGACTTTGTGGTGGATGTAAAAGAGGCCTGTGACAGGGCCATGGATAATCTGGAGAAAACGGCGACACGGATGGCTAAGCAGTATGACAAAGGCAAACGACCATCCCGAGAGTATAACATAGGCGATAAGGTGTATGTGAATTCAGAACACCTGCCTCATGTTGATGCGCTGTGCGGCGGGCAAACCCAAAAGAAACCCAATTTCTCGGTGCTCGAGCACACCTTCAGTGATCGACCGAGGTGGCATTCGAAACGAATGGGAGGTAACGAAGGGGGGATTGGCACGCAACACGTACGACAGGGGGGCAAGTCCTAGGAGGTTCTCAGACTTGGCTGAAGGTACGAGGCGCGCAGGCACCTGGTTATGTGATAATGAAGTGCGAGTGGTACTGAGTTACTTCGAAGGGGGCAATAAGGATCGAAGACTGATCGAATCTTGACAGGTGAGGCAATGAGGACGAGTGTGGCTGGTGAGGAAACACATCAAAGGCTATGCAAGATACTGGGGCAAAGGTCGAGACAAGACGAGCACAGACTGAGACGAGACAACACTGGGGACCTTGGCAAGACTCAGAGACGGCCAAAGTTTGAACCGTGAACTCGGAGGGGAGGGAAGAAAGGTCAGGACTTCTCTGTCATTTGTCTAAGACAGGTACATATATATATGTAAAACAAAGTATCAAAAGGGGAAATTCGGAACAGTGTCCAGCATCAGCAACATAGTAAAAGTCCACTTGCTACCATTTTCTCGAAGTCCAATCGAAGCACGATGATGGGAATAGGTCCATGACAACAGAAACGAGCATGTGCACCAGGCACAAACCGGGAATACTTCTCCACCAACATCGCTGACGTTCACAACACCCAAACAGCACTCCACAGATCCTCGGGTACCTCGGTCGAAGCTGCCTGTAACTGGATAGCGACGCACAGCCTACGTTGCAATGCCTTCGTGGTTTCTAGGCTTCGTATTCGTGACAGAGTAGGTCCTCGAGCTGGGGATGGTGTGTCAATTCTGCTGGAAGTCGCGCTACGTGCCAGGTTGAATAATATGGCATCAGCTGGTGCGCTGGAACGAGCCTTGAATGCAGCACGCCTTCTTGATTGATGACCGCATATCGTCCGAGGGTTCGTCCGACAATGATTAGTGGTCCTCCGGATGCTATCTCCCTTCAGTAGCCTTCCTGCACTGTGACTGTGATAATCCTCCATACAACTTGACCGACAACGAATGTGGTGCTTCCTGCAGAGGCGAGCTCTTCTAATCGAACTGAGCTGTTGATGAGTTTGAGGTGGAACCGGCTTCGACTGTATGGGTCCCTGGGCGTACGCAAGGCAGATGCCTTGTCCGGGTCATGGAACATTGGCTCTAAGCCTCCTCGAGCACTGATCTGACACGTCAACATGGTTCGTCTCTCCTCCATCACCGTCCTTGAGTCTCCGAATTGTATTCCTATCGAGTCCAAGATGGATATACTGGCTCGCTTGGATACTGGTAGCCGCAAGAAGGCTGCCCCTGGGGTGAACAAAACAAAGTTGTCGTGCGTTGGCGGTTCGACTGGGCTGGGAGGTACGTCTATCATGGAAGAGTCTGGATCTACTGTTGGAGGTTCGGCACGATCAGATATCCTTGACACAAGCAACAAACAGGCTGGCGCCACGAGTCGTTCGAGTAGGGTCAATGACTGTATGGTCAAGGGCGTTCCACTCTGCATCGGTCGAATCATAGAAGCTTCGGCTGGTTGGACGTGCACGAGTCTGGGGCTATGGAGAGGGTGGTGATCGTCCTGTCCTTATGTTGGCGAGGCACCAGGCACCCATTTTGCTGAATTGCAATGTGGTGGGGCCCTAGTGACTGAACTGAGGTCGTCGCAATGTGGCCGGGTAGCGCGGAACAGGGACTGTCTAGGGACTGAAAGATGTTTCGGGTATCCGCTAAGACCGAGGAGGCCGGATCGAAGACTTTGTCTGATCTCGAGCTTTGACCTTCGTTCGGCGGGGCACTGCTGGCACTATGGACTTCGATCTGTGAGCAGGATGCTTCGGCTCGGCTCGAATAGCTTCCTCAGGAGCTGAATAGGACTAGTGCAGGTACTGACACATTCCAGGCATATCAACGTACGAGTGTCCAAGAAGTTGGATAACAAATTTTACAGACCGTACAAGATACTCGAATGGATTGGGTCAGCAGCTTACCGAATTGAGTTGCCAACGTCATGGAAGGTATACAATGTCTTCAATGAAGCATTGTTAAAACCATACGTAGAACCCACTTTTCCAGAGCAGAAGCGGAAGGATAGGGAGTTGGAGGAAAGACGGAAAGAAGAGGAGACAAAGGTGAAGGGAGAAGAGTACAAGGTGGACAAAGTACTGGACAGCCAATACAAGGGCGAGGACTCCAGTACTTAGTCAAGTGGAAGGGATATCCAGTAGAGGAATCAACTTGGGAAGCAGCTGGAAATCTTGCAAACGCGCAGGACTTGGTTAAGGATTTCCACTGCAAGAAGCCAAATGCACCAGCTCCTAGACGGTTACCTCAGGGAGCTTTCTGACAGTACGAAAATCTGACGCAGATGACACAATCCAAAAGGTTATTTGGATGGGAAGACGGCAGGTTTGACCAGGAGTACCGAGAAAAGCTCGAAAGGAACTGGAGAAATTGGAAAAGAGACCGATTACAGGTCTATGAGGAGAAAGGTGGCGTGGATGAAGAGGAAGGACCAGCAAAGGTTCTCAAGGACGCGAACCTTTAGAGGGGGGGTAATGTCACGGTTTGATCTTATTGAGGATCTTATCGGTGATCTTATCTTTTATCTTATTGGTATTAGGTAAGCGTCCCGTGGGTCAGGAGTGAGGCAAAGGCATGTCGGTCATGTGACGACATGAGGCACAGGGTATATAGTCCTGTAGTTTGCGTCAAGAGCTCTAGGCTCTTGATTGTCACTGTCCTAGACAGTACAACAGAGTTTCTTGTTTTCTTTTCTCTTGTCCCTCACTGGTTGTGCGACTTGGTCTAGTGACCTCGTAACAGCAATGTTACGTTCACTACTGGTCAAAGGAACTCAACAGTACGTCATGCCCACAATATGCTGTGCATATTCTGACCCCCAGGCTACATCATTCATCTATCTGCAACGAATACACATATTGTTGTCCTCCACTAACTCAAAGATGCCATTACGCTCATGGAAAAGAGATCAGCTTATTATTCAGACAGACCAATTATTGACATGTGAGACAAATTGCGCTCCACATAATGGATATTGATACAACCAGTTCACGGACATTATCACCGCTACGCTTCCTTATGGAAACACCTGACGAGAACAAAGAGGAATAATCTCACGAGTGCCTCATGAAGGATGCAATACCTTTATATCACGAAACTCAGTTGGAGAAAGTTCGCTTATTCCTTGGCCAACTCTTGCATGATCCGAATCACTGTGGGAATTAAAGCATGTGAAAAAAAAGTCCTTGAAGAGGTGAAAAAAAAGTGGAGAAAGTTTCCTTTTCAATGTAGTCAGTGCTTTATTAGCACCTTGTTGAGATCATGGAAACCAAGTACTGAGTAGGTGAAATTCAATTTCCGAGCAGTTGCAATTCAACTCCCTGGAGCTTGAAACATGGAAGTTGAATGTCTCATTTTCACATGAATTTCAGACACCATGGGTGTGAAATGAAACATCCAAGGGTGTGAGTTTCAGGTCAGATGGACATATACTCTTGGGAGTTGAAATTCCACATTCCAATTGTCACAAACACAGTTATTATTGTTATTTATAATTGAAATAACAAATGGTACACTATAAGATAAATACTTTCTCATCTTATGCTAGACAATTTTCAGTAGTTATACCTACATCAAAAAAGCATTTAGTTGGTAAAAAAAAGAAAGAAAAACATACAAGTTTGTCTGAGAGAGACATGTAGGACGCACAGGAGGGAGATGGGTGGAGGGAGATGGGCTGGGAGCGAGCGCGTAGAGTACGGCGAAAGGGATTAGACGAGCGGGCAACAGATGGGCGTAGGGGCGCAGGGAGACGAGCACGGCGAAAAGGGAAACGAGCGCGACGAGAAGGGAGCAGACGGGCAAGCAGCGGACGGGCGGACGGAGACGGGCGAGTAGACAGGCGGACGCAGACGGGCGAGCAGCGGACGGGTGGACGCAGACGGGCGAGCAGCAGATGGGCGAACGCAGACAGGCGAGCATGGGCGAACGCAGACAGGCGGACGCAGACGGGCGAGCAGCGGATGGGTGGATGCAGACGGGCGAGCAGACGGGCGGGCGGACGGAGATGGGCTAGCAGCGGACGGGCGAACGCAGACGGGCGAGCAGCGGACGGGCGGACGGAGATGGGCGAGCAGATAGGCGGACGCAGACGGGCGGACGGAGATGGGCGAGCAGACAGGCAGACGGAGATGGGCGGGCGCGGCGGGCGGACGGAGATGGGCGAGCAGACAGGCAGACGAGGACGGGCGAGCAGCGGATGGGTGGATGCAGACAGCGGTGGAGGGCGAGCAGACGGGCGGACGGAGAGAGGGCCAGATGTGGTGAACGTGACGCGTGACGCGTGAACTAAGCCCAATGCATGAGGGGAGGTCAAGTGAACTTGAAGAATTTTCATGCACATGCCACTAAAACTTAAAATTCCAAAGGGGTTGTTTTTCATTTCTACGGCACTGATTTCCAGAACTAGGAGGATGAAATTCAACTTCCAAAATTAAGGTATTCATTTTCAATGCCCAGGAGTGGGGGTTGAAAATCACAATCATGGGATTAACACTCTTGGGCATTGAATTTAAAGTGATCAATGCCCTGGAGGTTGAATTTCAAACTATTTACTTCCCACAGTGAATAGGCTCCGGGAACATGGTATTGTCTATCCGACTCCCACAACCCTTACCCATCCATTAACCACGGACCAGGCTTACCGTCTCGATGTCCATGGCCATGACGTTTGGGTACAACGTTCTTCCGAGCCAATTAGATGACCCCTTCGTCGAAGTAGCCGACTCCGTTGTACATGCAGCCTCGGAACTGCTTCAACCTGGACGTATGAATGTATTCCCGTTCTTGAAACATGTGCCGCTGTGGATGCCTGGGACCAGCATTCAAAGATTCGCTGCTCGAGTGAAAGCAATGACGATGAAGTACAGAAATGAGCCTTTCGAGTACGCCAAAGGAAACATGGTATGTATACGTTATTTTTCTATTGAAGCATAGCTCACGAAACGATTCAAATAGATTCCTGGCATGACAAAGGACAAAGAATGGATATCCACTGACTTGTTACAGCATCGTGCAAGGAAGGATGGTTCTTTGAGGAGATTTTGAAAGACGCGATAGCAAACATGTCCTTGGTATGTTATCGCTTCTTTCAGTCACATGCTTTACTGAACTCGGTTTGAGCCGGAGTAGAAACAGTAAACCGTTCGATCACTCTCATAAGTTCTCGAGGATATGAGCACTCTGGCAATAGATCATTTGTGCCAAAGCAATCTTTTTCATAACCATAGCCCTTCATCCTGCCGCGCAGAATAAAGCGCAGGAAGAAATTGATCGCGTTGTGGGACCACATCGTTAATATAGCACCAACTATTGAGTGGAGCTATATTGTATCTACAGCTTCGACTGCGATGCACCACTACGTAACTTAGTTGCTGTAAAACCCATTTCCCTAACTCCTTGTCATCACGAAATGCAGAATATTTGTCATACAAGAATCTGGCAGAATGTCACTGTTAGAACCGTCTCCTCAAAAGTTTTGACAACTCACGCGACTCCAAATACAACGGTATCATCAGAGACATGCGGATGCCAACGAGTCTGAAGACTTCCCCGACAATATCTCTTGCCCTCCTTCTTGGTGCTGCCGGATTCCGACAAGAAGCTATACCATCCCGATTCCCCAGTCAGCTCTGAATCCTCAAGGGTAACAAAATACTAAAGCTTACTCCTCGATGCGAAAATCTCTCTCGCCCCATGAGATTGATACCTTGAGATTCTCGTCACAAGGGACCATCCAACGCCTTCCTATCTGTCTGGAACCCGGCGCTGCCGTATACACGCTCTGCACGTTATGTGGACTTGCATAAACGTGTGGAACTCCAGTATTGATCTCGACGGAAAAACCTCCTCATGTTCTACTCTTTCCATTTACCTTGAATTTCGCTTTGTCGACTGAAGTCCAGGTATTACCCGGGCCGACCTTGTGCCATTCGATGTGTTTGAACCTGGGATCAACCTCACCAAAGTCAAATTTTACTTTATTGCCCAAGGACAAGAACGCAAAGATTTAGAGATATGGTCATGATTGACAAGCAAGTTCGGAAAACTTGTAGGACTGCCGTCTAGAGCGAGGCCACTGACATGAGAGGTATTTGTCAGATTTGCGTGGGATAACAAGAAAGGGACCACTTGCCCTTTATAGTTTGCTGTGTCCGAGTCCCGGCCCCCGACCCTTTGGAATTTCATCTGGGAGGTTAACCCCTGCCCAACCTTCACAGTACCAAGCTCCGATGTGCTTCCGCTGAGATGAAATTCGGACAATGCTAAAAATGGTGTAGAGCCTCTTGCGGCAGCAGATGAGAATCGTGCCCAAGTTTCGCCCGAAGCCGTGTCGAAAACAACTCTCGGGACAGACACGCCGCTGAAGCTAACAGTTCCTGTGAAGAGACCCCTTTCGAGCCTTAACATGACTGAACCAGAGGTAAAACCTCGCTGGTCATGGTTTACTTAATACAGAAAACATCGTCGAGTAATATAATTTTCACTTACTGGTACTAGACGGTGATCATCGGGTGTCTCCCGCTTATTAGAATCCGCGTCGCTCGTGTTGATCTGGGGAGCAGGGATAGGTCACGATTGGATATACCAATGCCATCCTCTGGAACAATGTCCTGCGTTGCAGCGTGGGTTCATCAAAATAAGCAGTAGCGGAAAGCGAGAGAGAGATCGTAAGGAATAGATGCAGTGCGCGCATATCTGTGTGGGGCGGATAATTTACAAGGACAACGTGTGATCAACGCAATGATTTATATGCTTGTAACCGGCAACCCGTGGCTAGAGCAACTTTGATCGATGATCAGTGGCGATGCGGCGAGTGATAGTAACTATAACCACGCCTCCCCCGCGCAATATATCCTTGTTTGTCACTTCTAGCTAACGACGGAGTGCCGATAGACCAAGGGCTTGACACTGCAAAACATCCACGTCTTCTCATCGATGGAGGGTATTGTGAGCACGGTAGTGAAATGATTGAAACCTTCCAACAATGATGGACCGACACCACCGAGACCTTGAAACCCACAAACTTTAGATACTCGGTTCAATAGCGTTCGGGTAGCATGTCGAGTCGGTCACGTCGTGACATCACTCGCAACTCCTCCAACGTCCCCCGCTTACAATACACACCTTCAAGTGAGCATGTTATTGTGATTGCGCTGCATTCATATCAATCACCTCTCTCTTTCACGGACGCAACATTTCACTTCCCTCACACACAGCATGTTCAGATATGTCCCGTCTCCAAGGATCTCAGGTACGGACCGCCGCTGGCTTCACAATGAAAATCACACATTCAACAAGGCGGTACGATCGGCAGTACACAGTCGACTTGAATATTTGCGTTGACATTCCCTTCCCTCTTGTCAGAACGATCCCGCCACCACCACCACCGCACCGCGTCGGGAGGATGCGGTTTGGACAAGCTGACTTACGGTCGGTCCGGTACAGGCTGAAATGCTGGACGACGACGATGCTGCGCGGAATACTCCTCCAGAGATAACAACGTGGAAGCTCTGAAAACAGACCAGGGTCTCATCTAAGCCCAAACGGCGCTTTGTTATTTTCGCCAAGAGCGCAATATGATCACCCATGTCTTAGTTGTGCGATGCGAAGTGGGATACACACGTTCTGCAAGGTCGGTTACTTTTATAAAAAACGACGTGCTCGTCAATAAAGGCGTGGATGGATGAGGTATACAAAATTATGGGCACTCCGGTAATACGGTGACATCGTCAAGCATGCCACCACAATTCGGGTGATTGGACGCACAGCCCAGCAATCGACTGAGTAACCACCCTGTCAAAAGTTCACGAGCGATGAACAGACTTAGTAACTGGAAACGACATTCGGCTTTCGCTGTTTTCCGGTTCCCCATCAGCTAGTAATAGCAATGTTCTCTGCTTTTATTTTTGACATGTGTTACGCTCATTTTTTGGTATCGAATACAGATAATAATCGCGTTATCAGATAATAATCTGATTCAGCCCGATCTGACTCATCTCTAGCGGGCATATTCATCGTCACTTAGCTTGATCAATCATCAATCGAGATACAAATCGCACAATCATGGACACAAACACAAACACAACAATTTCTTTACAAAGTTACGACGACACTCGAAACAAAACACCTTTTTTGGCTCACAAACTTTCCAGACGCATATCCAACGCTTTATTCGAGTAGAATCTTCAGAAAGGATTAAATTAGCCTCGCCAACGGGTCGTTTGCACGGAAAGACAAACCGGTCTAACTTGAAGCCAGCCTGCAACAGGGGTCGGCTTGACCGGTGCGCTTAATTTTCCCAAGACAATCAATTCGGGCAAGCTGCTAGTTCGAATGCTGAAAAACTCGGGCCCAACTTCGCCCCTGTACTCATAGGATCCAACTTTGGCGTTGACAAGTTCGGCGTGCGGGACGTGGAGGCCTTCGACACGGTTGTTTAATCCGCCCTCTATCGCGAATTCCAGCGGGCCGCCTTTAGGGCCGAATGTGCCACGAAACTTCTGCCCGTCTGCATAGGTTTCAACAGAGCCGTAGAGAACAGTCATGGTAATTTCTACGATGTATCTGTCAGTGAACGCGTTGCGTGCTATTGGGTATTGGACATACCGCAGTAGTTGATTTGATTACAGAAAAGCTCTTCAGTGGTTTGAAGATGGGGAGAGAGTCGCGCACTCGCCCCTATTTATGCGTTTTTCAGCACGCTTTGGTTGCGCTTTCTGCCGTCCATGTTGAGAATGGTGCGGCGTTACCCCTGCCAATGTATGTACGTACGCTCTCATGTCAATCTATTTTTTTGTTGGTGGATTCCCCACCCTCAAATTACGATATGGGCCAAGTGAGATGATGACTCAAAGTCCATATTCTGCTAGTTGGCGATGAAAATTAATCAGTGGAGCGATGGGAAGCGTACTATTCATGACATCAAAACCCAGTATTCTGCACCGGTTGTTTATACTTGACATGGGATGGAGAAGCTTGTGACCAAGCACGACATTAGAACCGTACAGAGAGTCATGATCGCGAAGCAGACACACCTTCTATTCGGCGCCCAGGAATTGCCGTCTCCATCATATACGCGATCACGTCAAATTCCCCAAGAAGCACGTCATAAAGGCGAAACTGCCACATGTTCTATCCGGCACCCAGTTGCCGTCTATATAAGGTCATTTCAAGTTCTCCGCATTGTTCCATCAGATTACTTGGCAAAGAACGCACCCTTCAATTACGAGATGGACCCGGACAAAAACCCAATATTCGCGAAAGAAGGAGAATATTAATATCGTTTAATGTTTAATCCTGCAAAATGCACGACTTGACGATTTGACTCATATAGATGCATTAGAGTCGTGCAATATGCCAACAGTCCGGCACCGACTATACAAGTCAAATATTATCTAACATATTCTCTCGATGATGCGCCCGAGGCCCCGAGGCCTTTTTGCAAGACAAACGATATGGACGGGGTGGCAAAATGACAAAACCCCAAAGCTGAAGAATGAAGAGGTCATGAGGAGTACATGGAGCAATCGATTTGATACATGCGTACGTACGATTTAATTCATGTTGGGAACGCGGCATGAGAACTGCAAGGACCACAAGGAATAAGGAAATCGAATTCGCGCAGGGATACCGGCAGGGGTTGTTATTATCGGGGATAGCGGTCATTCTGTCAGCTGGTTGTGTGATGGAGCTGGAGATTCGGATATGAGTGACTTATGACACGAGCTGTTATATTATGCTGCCAGTGGGTGTTGGTGAGGCTTTGGTGGCGAGAGCTCGAACTAACAACCATCGGTGTAGAGCACGGTCACACGTTATACTCACTGACAACTCGTCCAACATTGGATTGCTTTCAGTGGCACTTGACGACGAGAAATTTCCTGTCCAAAGCCGCGTGGTGATAAAGCCGCAAAAGGATGAGCGTCTCAACATGCATTGCGATGGTCGGCCGACTCCCGCTGCAACCGGACCCTGCTCGGCAACATCAGGAAAAATCTGATATGCTTATTAATCGATAATCACGGGAAACCACGCTAATCACCACGAGTTCAATTAATTGGCGATATGTTAAGGTCCGTTTACCCTAAATGGGGATTAACCCAAATTAATCCATTTCCATGTGTATACACCCGGATGCTGCACGTGGAGCAGCCATATATTTTCATGGATTCACGGTATATACAGGACTTATGTATCATTATTACTTAGTGAATTCTGTTCACATTCACGAGCGATGCAGGCCTCAATTCTAATGATTTTCCGTGAACGCACGTAACATTAATGCAATTTGACTATCATAATGATGTATCTACTGTCTAGGGGGCCGCTACTCCCCATCTCCCATTGCTGTCATATCGACAATATCTTCCAGCGATGCGCCGCCATCAGCCTCGAGCTCAGTGTCATGTTCAGTTTTGCTATGGTAAGTTGACAAGGGTTAGATATCACATTTTCGAAGGAAGGTAACGCACGCTGCCATCAGCAAACTTGGGGCTCTCTGCAGAGCGCTCTGCAGCACTGTGGAGGTACCACAGAGCCCAGGACCTGGAGATAAGGTATATGTTCTGTGCAGTACTGCCACAGTCTGCTGGCAGTCTGTGGCAGTCTGTGGTCTGCTGCAGTCTGTGGCAGTCCAAGTAAATAACTGTTCCAACAAGGAGCCCCACAGAGCCCCACAGAGTCCCACAGAGTCCCACAGAGTCCCACAGAGTCTAGAGAAAAGGTATATGTTCTGTGCAGTACTGCCACAGTCTGCAGGCAGTCTGTGGCAGTCTGTGGGAGTCTGCAGGCAGTCTGTGGCAGTCCAAGTAAATAACTGTTCCAACAAGCCACAGAGCCCCAGAGCCCCAAGAGCCCCACAGAACCCACAGAGTCCCACAGAGCCTAGAGAAAAGGTATATGTTCTGTGCAGTACTGCCACAGTCTGCAGGCAGTCTGTGGCAATCCAAGTAAAAAACTGTGCCAATAAGGCACAGAGCACCACAGAGTCCCACAGAGTCTTGCAGAGTCCCACAGAGTCCCACAGAGTCCCACAGAGCCTGGAGAAAAGGTATATGTTCTGTGCAGTACTGCACAGTCTGCTGGCAGTCTGTGGCAGTACTGCACAGAACATATACCTTTTCTCCAGGCTCTGTGGGACTCTGTGGGACTCTGCAAGACTCTGTGGGACTCTGCAAGACTCTGTGGGACTCTGTGGGACTCTGTGGGACTCTGTGGGACTCTGTGGACTCTGTGGGACTCTGTGGGACTCTGTGGGACTCTGTGGGACTCTGTGGGACTCTGTGGGACTCTGTGGGACTCTGCAGGACGCTGTGAGACTCTGGTCAATTAAGGTATATATGAACATAAATAACTTGCCAATGACCAGGATTGAACTCACAACCTTAGAGCACAGCTGAAGCGATACAAACCATTACACCAAACTGGCATTGTTATGTTGGTCTCAAAAGACATATATCCTACATCCTATCCAGTGGACTTAGTCTTGCCACTGCTCTCACTCGACTAAATCCTATTTTCTGAGTCAAGATCTACAAATCCAGGCTTGAGTGTGTGACAAGAGTTGTAGTATGGAAGAAGGCGCACAACCTTTGTTCCTGCAGAAACGATTCCAACCAGTGGTTCATAAGTTATTCATGTTTAGCCAATTGACAAGTCATTGCAGACAGCTGCAGTGCTGATACAGGGTCCCACAGAGTCCCACAGAGTCCCACAGAGTCTTGCAGAGTCTGAGAGCACTGCAGGTCACTGCAGATCTCTGCAGATCACTGTGGATTCACTGCAGGTCTCTGCAGAATTACTGCAGGCCACTACAGGCCACTGCAGGTCACTGCAGAATTACTGCAGATCACTGTGGATTCACTGCAGGTCTCTGCAGAATTACTGCAGGCCACTACAGGTCTCTGCAGAATTACTGCAGGCCACTGCAGATTACTGTGGATTCACTGCAGGTCTCTGCAGAAATTACTGCAGGCCACTGCAGGCCTCCGCAGATCACTGTGGATTCACTGCAGGTCTCTGCAGAATTACTGCAGGCCACTACAGGCCACTGCAGGTCACTGCAGAATTACTGCAGGCCACTGCAGGTCTCTGCAGATCACTGTGGATTCACTGCAGGCCACTACAGGTCACTGCAGGTCACTACAGGTCACTGCAGGTCACTGCAGGTCTCTGCAGGTCACTGCAGGTCACTGCAGAATCACTGCAGGCCACTGCAGGTCTCTGCAGAATTACTGCAAGCCACTGCAGGTCACTGCAGATCACTGTGGATTCACTGCATGTCTCTGCAGAATTACTGCAGGCCACTACAGGTCACTGCAGGTCACTGCAGGTCACTGCAGAATTACTGCAGGCCACTGCAGATCACTGCAGATCACTGTGGATTCACTGCAGGTCTCTGCAGGCCACTGCAGATCACTGTGGATTCACTGCAGGTCTCTGCAGAATTACTGCAGGTCACTGTGAATTACTGCAGGTCACTGTAGAATTACTGCAGGCACTGCAGATCACTGTGGATTCACTGCAGGTCTCTGCAGAATTACTGCAGGCCACTACAGGTCTCTGCAAGTCACTCCAAGTCACTGCAGGTCTCTGCAGAATTACTGCAGGTCACTTGTGGATTCACTGCAGGTCTCTGCAGAATTGCTGCAGAATTACTGCAGGCACTGGCAGATCAACTGCAGATCACTGTGGATTCACTGCAGGTCTCTGCAGAATTACTGCAGATCACTGTGGATTCACTGCACTGCAGAATTACTGCAGGCCACTACAGGTCACTGCAGGTCTCTGCAGGTCTCTGCAGGTCTCTGCAGTCTCTGCAGAATTACTGCAGGCCACTACAGGTCCTGCAGAATTACTGCAGGCCACTACAGGTCACTGCAGTCTCTGCAGATTACTGCAGGCCACTGCAGGTCATGCAGATCACTATGGATTCACTGCAGGTCTCTGCAGGTCTCTGCAGAATTACTGGCAGGCCACTGCAGGTCACTGCAGATCACTGTGGATTCACTGCAGGTCTCTGCAGAATTACTGCAGGTCACTGTGGATTCACTGCAGGTCTCTGCAGAATTGCTGCAGCCACTACAGGTCACTGCAGGTCACTGTAGAATTACTGCAGGTCACTGCAGGTCTCTGCAGAATTACTCCAGGCCACTGCAGGTCACTGCAGATCACTGTGGATTCACTGCAGGTCTCTGCAGGTCTCTGCAGAATTACTGCAGGCCACTGCAGATCACTGCAGATCACTGTGGATTCACTGCAGGTCTCTGCAGAATTACTGCAGATCACTGTGGATTCACTGGCAGCCCACTACAGGTCACTGCAGGTCTCTACAGAATTACTGCAGGCCACTGCAGGTCATGCAGAATTACTGCAGATCACTGTGGATTCACTGCAGATTGCTGTGGATTAACTGCAGGTCACTGCAAAATTACTGCAGGCCACTGCAGGCCACTGCAGGTTACTGCAGAATTACTGCAGATCACTGTGGATTCACTGCAGAATTACTGCAGATCAATGTGGATTCACTGCAGGTCACTGCAGGTCACTGCAGAATTGCTGCAGAATTCTGCAGATCACTGTGGATTCACTGCAGGTCACTGTGGATCACTGCAGGTCTCTGCAGGTCTCTGCAGAATTACTGCGATCACTGTGGATTCACTGCAGGTCTCTGCAGGTCTCTGCAGAATTACTGCAGATCACTGTGGATCACTGCAGGTCTCTGCAGGTCTCTGCAGAATTACTGCAGATCACTGTGGATTCACTGCAGGTCTCTGCAGGTCTCTGCAGAATCACTGTGGATTCACTGCAGGTCACTGCAGGTCTCTGCAGGCTTGCTGCAGAATCACTGCAGGTTCACTGCAGGTCACTGTGATTCACTGTCAGCACTGTCAGTACTGTGGCACTGTGGCACTGCAGCTGTCTGCAAACATTCTGCCAATTCACTGCCAGGTTACTACAATCACTGCAGATTCACTGTGGGCACTGTGGGCACTGCAGGTTTCTGCAAACATTCTACTTGAAGTCTGTGACTTGTCTGCCAGTCCCTGCAACACTGTGGCACTGTGGGGAAACCCCAAGTTTGCTGATGCATCCTCATACAACTTGATGACGATATTGTTGTAGTGCTTCCGAAAACCATCTTTATGTTGCATTTGCTCCAAGAGCTTAACGTGTCCTCGATATACGTCCCGTACCGAAATCGAGAGATCTACTGGCGTGTTAGTGTAAACTTTCCTAACGCACACAAAGAGCTGATCATGTTGATTAGGTAATCTGATACTTTGATAAATTCGACGTACTGCTGTCGCCGCATATGCAACCATCGCATTTGTAACAACCTTTTTATCATGGATTTCTGGAAGCGAGGATTCAAATTTTCGACCCAATGATGATGGACTCTGGAAAAAAAAGACACGGAGTAACTTGGCAATATTGTCGTTTTCATATGGCTTTGACTTGTCTGGTGCCCCAACCTAATAAGTACGAAGTCAGAATTGTGATGGTGCATTGTTGACATTCATACACACCTTCCCAGGCATGTCAGGGAATATATAGGATTTTCTTACTTTGACAGTTTCCCAATCCAGAGACACGTATCGCTTGATCTTTAGATTCATTGTATATGCAGTCTCGAGTGACTTTCTTGCATTGCTCCTGAAATGGCTGATTCGATCCTTTGGCTAAGACATTGTCAGCAAGCTACAGTGGGAATAGATCATTTTATGACATACAATCTTTGTAAAAGCATCACGGTATTTGTGATCTCCTTTCAGACAATCAGCAATGGCACCACACCCATGCTTTAATGCTGCTTCAATTGCAAATACAGTTACGTATTCACTCAGGCTTTCAACAGTCTCACTCTTCTCTGGAAAAGCGTTTTCGAGAATGATATCACGAAGTACTAAATCAATAGTCATCAATAGAATTGCCTGAATGTGCGGCAATTGTGCCCTCAGATTAACGCCACCACTTGGCGTAAATATAATAGTGGTCATGTGGGCATCTGTGCCATTTTCATACTTGACTACAGTTTCTGACTCCTTGGTTTCGGCACTTTTTGACATTTTCCGAGATGATTTAGCAACATGCTTGATTTCATTCTTATTTTCATCCTGCCACGTAGCAACCTATGACCGGTTAACAAAGGGTCATTCACATAAAAAATGTCTGACTTCATTTCTAAATTTTTCCTCACGCGTTGATGTGCGTCCAACCAATTCTTTCTTCTCGGTCACCTGCCACTGTAAGCCATTGACCAGTGTGCATTGGATAAGCTAATCATACCTTTACATTGCTGGCTGGCTTGGGTTTTGGCTTGATGGGTTGGTTACCGGATGATGCCATCTTTGGGAGGGGTCGAGCCTTCGAATTGAATCCCTGTCCATTGTCATTATTGCTGAGATCTAAATAATCCATCCCCAATGAGGCAACACTAGATGCGCGGGATTCTGGCTTATCATGTCTGCATGGGGCACGAATTGTGGTATCAGCCCCCAAATGCGCTTTGACCAACTCAGATACATCGCCCTCAGTGCTCGCATTGGATCTCCAGCTCGCACACTGTCGGAATGGTCATCAGGTTCAAAATTGGCAGAGCAGAAGGGATAATGCAAACCTCCATTTGGTACCTTTGACGGAGTGCGTTTGCGTTTGGCACAATCTCTTGAAGCTGCTCATCTGGTTCTGACATCAAGCCCTCTTCATTTTCGCTAGCCACCTCAGAGTCTGTGAGAGATTCCATTTCGTCTGCAAAACCATAAGTCAATCATGTTAAGTTCTATTACAAAGATTGGCCTACTGTCGCATCCTCGGCTTGACAGGTCACGCATATCAACATTAAGGGCTTGGGGATGATAATCTGTAGTCAAAATATGCTTGAATCTGATACTACGCTTCAAATCGAATGACTCACCATTGAGCGCAGCCAGCGCGTCTAATTCTATTGTATTTGAGTCAAGATTCATTTTCGCTGGCTCCTTCGCATTCTTCTTTGGCTTGCGCGGTGCCCGCTGACGTGCCTGCTTTGTGCCAGTTGCGTTCGCTTTCTCTTCGGTAGGCACATCCCTCTTCAGTTCTGTGATTGAGTTAAGTGAGTTGACCTGTTTTGTCATCTTCTTTTTCCCAGATTCCTTGACAGGCGTAGGGGGGGGACGCTTCTTAGCCTCTGGCTTCTTAGCCTCCAGTACCAGCATGACATCCTTGCTGGCAGAGTTTGCAGCTAATCACGAAGGTGAGTTGATACTTGCAACACGTTGAGATCATTACGAACACGCACCGCCCACGCTCATTTTCCCAGCCTGACGTGCTGCAAAACTATCAACAATGTTCCCGTGGATATCATGATTATTATTACTTACCACTGGCCCGAGTCCCGCTGCCGGTGCGGCAACCTGCTGCCGAATCAACTGGCAGTGCCAAAGGGGGCTCATTCATGGCCAACTGTTTTGCAGTGGCACCAGCAAGCTGAGCTAGTCGTGCCTGCTTATTCCTTGCTCTGGTGAGGGCCGCTTTCTGGAAACGGTCAAGCTCAGCACCTGGCTGATCACCGGTAGTATCCATAGCCAGCACGCTGTCAGACATGCCGTTGACTCGGAAGAGAAGTTGGATGACCACACGTGTTGAACTTGTTGACATGAGTTTGTTTATTTCCTTTCTAGGTACGGTTCCCACACACTGGCAGGCTTCAATATCATCACGCCCACGCCCTATAGTAAACCTGCACGCCCAAACCCTATAGTAAACCTGCACGCCCACACTTCATGTTTCAAGCCCCACGCCCACGCTTTAAGCCCGCATGCCCACGCTTCAAGCCCACACGCCCACGCTTTAAGCCCACACACCCACGCTTTAAGCCCACGCGCCCATGCTTTAAGCCCATGCGCCCTACTATGCCCTTGACACTCCAGCATATATCATCAAGCCAGGCAGGCTGCATGAATTGCTAGTGAATGGTGAGTCCATTAAAAGATGATTTTTACTCAAATGACGCTTGAATAACTCACAGTGTAGCCCACAGTACTTGCCTTCAGAGAAATACAGCAACTGCAGCACAAATGCCGATCTGTAATGGATGCTGGAAGAATTTCTCGGATATTGGCTATCAGCGCCATCTTCAACAGACAAAATGGCCCAAATGTCGTGCTATTCTGCAGAAGCAGCAGGACAGTATTGCAGATCGGCTTAAAAACACGGTGTCCACATCACAAAGTTCGTACGTCTCATGGGCAGCAATTCTCACATGAACCCCAGGATTCAATATTTTTTTCAGATGATAGCGATGCGAAGGCAGGTGGTACCGACAGCGATATCGAAATGAGTGAAGATGGAAGCTTTGATGATACAATGATGGCCGACGCTGGGGGGAATGACATGCTTGAGTGTTTGGGTGATCAAATTGAAGCTCCAGGGTGTCAAGATTATGACGACAACATGGAACTTGAAGACTGGGATTTGGAGAGCGATGAGGATGATGAGGGTGGCATCATCAGCGACCCAGACTCCAATGGCAATACAGGAACCAATAATGGCAACCCAGATAGCGCAAATGACACCAATTATGACTGTTCACAAGGATCGACTGGTGGACCCCCAAATCCCAATGCCAATGATCCAAATGCATCAGGAAGCGCCCTCAGTGAGCCCGACGTGTATATTGAACGGCTATCTGATGGCTGTCCCGGTGCACTGACACAATCCCAAACAAGACAACATGGATATCATGATAGCGCATGGGTGCCATTTAGCAGTAAACTTGACTGGGAGGTTGCATGTTGGGCTAAACTGCGTGGACCTGGATCAACTGCAGTTTCAGAGCTTTTAAGTATCGGTGACGTGCGTACTACTGCTTCTCTTTCCATAGCAAGATATTAAAATGTCCCAGTTACAGGAAAGATTAGGGTTATCATATAAGAACTCACGCGAGCTGAACCGGCTTATCGATGATCAGCTCCCAGGTCTACCACGCTTCAAGCTTGAGGAAGTTACAATGGCCGGAAAATCATTTGATGTATATTACTGCGATCCTATCAAATGCATCGAGTCACTTTTCAACGAGCCTGAACTATGTAATAGCCTCCTTCTGGAACCCGAGAGACACTATCGCAATGCCACTAAGAAAGAGCGGCTATACCATGAGATGAACACGGGTCATTGGTGGTGGGAGACACAGGTGAAGGTGACGCAGTTTCAAGTTGTTTCAGATCATTCTAATGATGAAATACAGAAATTAGTCGAACAACACAAGCCTGGAGCTACCATCGCCCCAGTTATCCTCTCATCTGATAAAACTCAAGTCACGCAATTCCGCTCAAAACAAGCTTATCCATTATATTTGACAATTGGCAACATCCCAAAGCATCTCCGTCATAAACCATCACAATGTACTCATGTTCTCTTGGCATATCTGCCGACAACAAGATTGGAACACATAACAAACCACTCGTCCCGTCAACGCGCACTCACAAATCTATTCCACTCTTGCATGTCAAAAATCCTTCATCCTCTTAGGCAAGCTGGGATTGACGGTGTAGAGATGGCTAGCGGAGATGGTATCATTCGGCGTGTTCACCCGATCATCGCAGTCTATGCATGTGACTATCCTGAGCAAGTACTCGTCACTTGCACCAAGACCGGCAATTGTCCCAAATGTCTGACAAAGAATGATGAGCTGGGTAGCATTGACTCGGAGCTGAAATATAGGAATGTTGCTGCATTATGCGAAATTTCCAAGCTTGCTGACGAAGACATGATGGAGTTCCTTAAGAAATGCGAGGAACACCATATCAAGCCCGTTTACCACCCATTCTGGGCGAATTTACCCTATGTGGATATATATCGCTCAATAACTTCTGATGCGCTACACCAAATTTTTCAAGGCATCATCAAGCATGCCTGTTCTTGGATTACGGAGATTTATGACGCCACTGAAATCGACGCACGTTGTCGTGCTTTTCCACCAAATCATCATATTCACATTTTCTCCAAGGGAATATCCACTTTGTCATGGTTGACTGGTCAGGAGCATAGTCACATTTGCCGCATTCTTTTAGGTCTCCTTATTGCGGCTCCACTGCCAGACTGCCCTTCTCCTGCACAGATCATTCAAGCAATTTGAGCGCTTTTGGATTTCACCTATCTTGTGCAACTCCCCTTACAATCAACGACAACACTTACTCGACTACAGCATGCGCTTTTGACCTTTCATGAAAATAAGGATGTGTTTATGGTTCTGGGTATACGACGGAATATGAACCTCCCAAAGTTGCATGCATTCCGCCATTACACAGAATCCATTCTACTATTTGGCACTATCGATAACTATAACACGGAACATACGGAGCGCCTTCATATTGATCTGGCAAAAGATGCTCATCGTGCTACAAACAAGAAGGATGAATTTACGCAGATGACTATCTGGCTTGAGCGCAAGGAGAAAATAATGCGTCACAACACGTTCATCCAGTGGCGCCTGTCAAACCGAGCTGTCGGCTCAACCTTACACAGGCAGCATCATGCTCTACCAGTTGTTGTACCAAATCGAGTGTTCAAGATGGCCCGTAATCCAACAATACGCACAGTGACTTTCGAGAGGATTGAAACACGTTATGAAGCATCTTATTTTTGTGCTGCTCTGGCACGCTACATGGTTATGATCAAATATCCTCACCTGGTGACTAATGCTCAAATCGAGAACAAAGCTATTAGTCTTGATTTTGAATTTGACACCGTCTCAGTATACCACAAAATTAAGTTTTATACAAAGCCTGGTACCATTTCCGACAACTCGGAGATGAAAGTTTTGGACTCGATCCATGCACGCCCAAGCAAGTCCACTACTAAACGGCCTGAATGCAAAATCCCAGCACGATTTGACACAGCACTAATCACCATAGACGGCGGCAGACTATAAGGGATCAGAGGTTCGTGGCCCAGCATGGGGGCGAGTACAGTATTCACAGGAAAACATTGCAGGCTGTCGTATTGGACAAATTCGCATGATCTTCTCAATCCCAGAACAAGGTGTCAAAGTACATTTTCCTGGCGGTACCAAATCAGCAAAGTATCTTGCATATGTTGAATGGTTTGCGCCATTTCCCCAGGCTCCCGAGGATGACACCATGCTATACAAGATTCGTCGAGATATCAGGCATGACCAGCAACTCACAAGCATCGTCCCTGTTGATGACATTCAGCAAAGTGTCCATCTATATCCCCACTTTGGAGAATCGGTTCCACCTGGCTGGACGAGCGACAATGTCCTGGAAAAATGCAATGATTTCTACCTAAATACTTTCGCCAATCGCTATAGCTATGTTAAATTAACTTGATTTTATTCATTTATCTTCAGATGATGTCCGCAGGCTAGAACCAATAAATTGAACATCATAACAAACACGATCAATTCTGTCACAGTGATGGCTTCAATGCTTTAATTTGAATCCGCATTTTTTCAGCAGCTTTATAATCAACTGAGGATGTGTGTCTTCACTGGTGCCCTTTTGCAATACAGAAAACTAGGTGTTCAGTAGGTCAGGAAAAGGCTAGACGAGCTCAAGAGAAAAGTCAAAGATGTATCGAAGAGAAGGCAAGTTGCCATCCATCTTCAGAAGATTCCGAATCAATCCCGTTGTCATTTAGCCTGCTCTAAACTAGTATATGGTCTTGCTACAAGTACTTACGGACCTTGAGACCAAGAAGGCACTGGAAGACGCCGCAAAAGGAGGTGGGCGGAGCATGCTATTCCTTTGTTTTGCCACTGAAGTGCTGACTCGTGACCAGGAGTACGACGACTGCTGGCTGTGACGAGCCATTGGCGATAGCATACCCCATGTTACTCAACATCAACTCAGAAGCAGCTGGAAGATGCAGAAAGCTTCGTTACCAAAGTCATCTCAGTACACAAGAAATGAAGGAAAAAGGAGGGGCAGATGCACCAGACATGACACATGATCACCACACCTGCATCATCAGTAGACAATCTCAGCGTGAGCACAACTAGACCATTGTCTATTTTTAGACATCTTTTTCATATATTTTGTTTCATAGGTGCCGCGAGACCATGCGCGCATGCCTGAAGGAGACCTAAAAAAGTCCAGCAAAGATAGCTGTTGAGCTGATCGAAGTCCAGGCTGAAATTCTGAGTCTGACGTGCCCTTGTGAGGACAAGCATTGCGAAGCAGTTCTTCCTCTTCCGATGTCTTTATCACAAGACAGTTCCTTCCTGTGGCAGATGCAGATAGGTTGGAGGATGAGTTGGACGAGGGCAAAGAAACAGAGACTGGTGCAGAAACCGCCTTGAATTATTACGATGCACGCCAAAGCATTATGATGTCAACACCTTTGGGCAAAAGTACTGGGACGACTTCCATTCAGTCATGACCTTGACAGACAATGAGCTGTCCGATGAAGATGACGGAGAGAGTATCAAAGTGTCACGACTCAACAGCACTGCTAATATCTTGGCTTCCACTTCAATTCCAGAACAAAGTCTTTCAGCGATGTCGTCGTCATGGCAGAAGCCTCAATACTCAATTGAAGAATGATGTCTATCCAGACGGACGACTGGTCGCCACCTCCACCTGCTCCTTCATCTGCCCCCCCGCTTCTCCCATGCAACCGTCACCTTCACCAGTGTTATATCGCGTTGGGTCTTCGAATGTGCATCAGTTCCAATTTATACCACCACCTCCTCCTTCGATGCCCTTGCTTCTTGGTTAACTTCACAATTACCTCCTCCTTCACCGGTCTTGCTTGCGGGACTCATTCCTCTCCTGCTGATCGCAGACAATCCATTGAAACTGTGATATCCTCTATCAATGCCACCACCACCACTCTCAACAAAGAGGAAGCATGTACTCGTGTCAAGACCACTGGCTATGATTCTCCTTCTCATCTTGCCACCATCATTCGCGGCACTGCATTTTCAATCTGATTGGGTTGACAATGTTCCCGACGTTGCGCTCTTGTAGCTATGTCTTGTCTCAAACAAACCAGCTCTCTTGACGGTCGTTATATGCAGGGAGCGCCAATGAAGGAACCAGTACTGCAGGAGCTCACTAAAGCAAGGGTCAACATACTCAATCATTGGGGTACGTGTTCTTGTGCATTTACTAACCGATTGATTTTGAACTTATTTCACAAAGGCGTGACTGAGATAGGGCCTATCGTGCCCATAGGGCGTCCTAAAAGAGGTTATGATGGATGTTATCTTGTGCCGCGCATGGATTTAAATCTTGCGTTTGCCCAAACCCAAGATGGCGATACATTTCGACTGATTGGGAAAGCGCCTGGGTGGAAGGAGCTGTAAGTTCTACATGACAGCGATGAAGCAAGCAATAGGATTCAATTAATACCCTTTAGGCACTCAAATACCTACTGTCTCGACCTATCTCGACCTAACCCTACGACTGATGCCTTGAATGTCCAAGAGAGTCTGGCAGGTCCGGTATCTTTTAGCGATTACATCATGGATGACAACCGTCAAGTTGTACATCCCTCTCCGCAAAGTCAAAGAAGCACACGTAACAAACAGAAATGCGATATGTGGAGTCCTGCACTGCGTGGTCAGCAAAGTCGATCACAGCTCCCAGTTGGAGGTTCTATCTGCAAATGTTCAGGCACACTAGCGTTGGAGTATCTGCGCTGGAATTGCCTGAGAGTCCTTATAGCCCGACCAAGTCATTCATGGACGTGCCAGGAGGACAGGATGATGAAGACTTGGAGTTGGAGTTACATGGAGATGCCCTTTAAGTTTCTGACAAAGGCTAGTTGAAGGACTGGAGAATGTCCGGGCTTGTTGCGATGGCAAGGAAACGGTGGGCTACTCACAACTACCACAACCACAGCCATCACAAGATACCGGTAAGTAGCAGCTACATCTCACATTCAATACCTTGATCAGCGAATGAACAACTCGAGGAGAAATTACTCGAAAGAGCTGAAGCCGAGGTCAACCGTCTCTGTACGGGACACTCAAGTCAATCAACACTGCCAAATGTTGTGCTGCTGCCACTTCTAACAGCACGCCATCTAACCTTCTCCAAGTAGCTGCCTTTCAAAGACGACAACTATTCCGTATTTATGTGCGTTCCTGGGTCAGGCCCACGCTACTTGATCTACAATGGTTCAAGGTAGCTCCAGGATCTCACAGAATGCGTCCCGGATGGCTGAGACTGGAACAAGGATTGCGAGCAGCTCAAGCGGTGCCTGTACATGTTTGGGAACAATGACTGGTGCGTGTGTCATATATTGTCCTTGGACGTCACCATCTACCAGCGATTCAGCTCCTTGACTACTTCAGCACCATTGGTGAGCCCAATGCTTTAGGTGTGGTGAAATTGGTACTCGATGTTAGTTACATTATGTGTGATACCGTTAGAACCATGTGAATTCGCCATTAAATGCTGATAATCTCGGTTAATTAAGGGATGCCTGCAACCCTTTCCATGATGAGAGGAATCTTTGCAGTTTTCATTGCCAATCATCGGCCATCATCATTAATGAGGGTAAATATGACCTAATCAGGGCATAAGGTTTTTCCTGATGAAGCAACAACAACAACAACACCAACAAGTACAACCACCGAGAACGTGGAACGCGTACGTCTGGAGTTAAACGGCATTGGGGCCATCACAGGGGCAACTGATTCCAACTAAAGTTTACGGGTTTCAAGGTCTCGGTGATGTCGGTATCATTGTTGGATGGTTTCAATCACCTCAGTACCGTGCTCACGATAACCTCCATTCATTAATGTTTGTAGTGCCAAGCCCTTGGTCTACGGACGCTCCGTCATCAGCTAGAAGTAACAAACAAGGACGATCTTCCTGGTATTGCGCGGGAAAGATGTGGTTATAGTTGCAATATCACTCGTCGCATCGCCACTGATCCAAGTTGCTCTAGCTACAGGTTGCCGGTTATAAGCCATGGACAAGTATAAATCATGACCTTCACCCCACGTCCTTGTAAATTGTTTCCCCCACACAGATATGCGCACGCTGAATCTATTCCTTACGATCGCTCTCTCGCTTTCCACTACTGCTTATGACTCCGGGCTGCGACACAGGGACGTTGTTCTGATGGATGGCGTCCGCGTATTCAATCGTGAACTATCATCCAGATCCAACGAGTGACGAGAATTCATTGGACATGAATAGTAACGGGCACTGGATGATCATCGCCTAGTCCCAGTAAGTGTTGTGTTCCTCGACGACGCCTTTACTAAATAGACCATGATCAGCGACGTGTGATGGGTATAACTAAATTAACGATGGTCAAGGGTCGCTTTGCCGGATCCGTTAGCTTCGGCGGCAAGATTGTGGAGAGAGTCGTTTTCGACACGGGCGAAGATACGAGTTGGGCATATCTGACGGAGAGGCCTAGATCATCGTCTTCTACCACCAAACACTCTACCTTTTATTCTATGGGCTTCTATCACCTCCATGGACAGACAATCAAGGGTACTGTGAAACTTAAGCAGGGGTTGACCTCCATGATGGAATTCGCAATGGTGTCGGAGCAGCCCAACGGCTACATGGGGCAAGTGATCCATTTCCTGTTATTCCGTGCGAGTCTGATTCATATCAGTGGCCTCGCTCTAGATCGCAGTCTTACAAGTTGGCAACACTTGCTCGTCAATCATATTACCCCGATCTTTGCGTTCTATAGCATTGATGCCAATAGCATAGAATTTGACTTCGGCGGGCTTGATAGCATTCACATGCACAAGATCGAATGGCACCCGGTCGACAAGTCTCGTAATATGTGGACACTCGAAAATGCACGTATCAAAGTAAATGGTGAATTAGTGACAGAAGAACACCACGTCTCCACCATTATCCATACTGGAGTGCGGTTTATATATGGTTCTACAAGTATCGTGGATGCACTGTATGGGAAATTGACAGAGTCCCATAAAAGTAGCAATGGGGTTTGGATGGTCCCTTGCAACAAGCCACCAGTGGTATCCTTCTCATGGGGAGGGGCAGACTTTCACATAGACGAGTAAGCTTATTTTACTGCCACCGAGGATTCAAATTTGACTGGGGATCATATAGTTTTACGCCGGGTGGTGCGACCTCTAATGTCAATGGCGAGCACTATTGTCAGGGAGTTATTCAGCATCACGGTGGTCTCCCCGAAAATACATTCGGGCTTGGAACAACGTAAGTTGTCAAAGATTTGGAAAAGCTGGTTTCAACGGTGACCATCTCTTCTTCCTTTCTGTCAGATTCTTGCACGGAAAATATGCTGCGTTTGACAATGAGCAGAATGAAGTGGGTTTTACATTTCTATCACCGTCGCACCACGTCCCCGACTCGAATTGAATTGGCCGAAGTTTCCACAATCGTCAAATTTCGTAGTTTAGAATGGAAATAAATAAATTCTGGCGTTCCCGTAATACTATTGACGCCATTATCTGTCGCTGGGTCCAGCCTTGGTGAGGCTTTGGTTGCGAGAGCTCGAACTAACAACCATCGGTGTAGAGCACGGTCACACGTTGTACTCACTGATAAACTCGTCCAACATTGGATGACCCAAGAATATGAGGCAAAGCAACTTGTCCTTCAAGTTGGTCAAATAGACACAGGTACATCGAGTTCGGACGATACAACCAAAGATTGCTTTTCGATATGAGAGACAGTGACACTTGACGACGAGAGATTTCCTGTCAGTGTCGTCAACATGCATTGCGATGGTCGGGGTGACGAGACGAATCTGTCAGTCGACAGACACTTGCCAACCAGACCCGGTAAACAACAACAACACCAACAAGTACAACCACCGAGAACCTCATATGTGGAACCGCGTACGTCTCGAGTTAAACGGCATTGGGGCCATCACAGGGGCAACTGATTCCAACTAAAGTTTACGGGTTTCAAGGTCTCGGTGATGTCGGTATCATTGTTGGATGGTTTCAATCACCTCAGTACCGTGCTCACGATAACCTCCGTTCATTAATGTTTGTAGTGCCAAGCCTTTGATCTACGGACGCTCCGTCATCCGCTAGAAGTGACAAACGAGGACGACCTTCCCGGTATTACGCGGAAAAGATGTGGTTGTAGTTCCTATATCATTCGCATCGCCAGTGACAGATCAAAGTTGCTCTGGCTACAGGTTTCCGGTTACGAGCACCCATATGGACAAGTATGAGTATAAATCATGGCCTTGACCACCTCTCGTCCTTGTAAATTGTCCCCCGCGACACCCAGATATGCGCGCGCTGCATCTATTCCTTACGATCTCTCTCTCGCTTTCCGCCGCTGCTTATGAAGACATCAGGCTGCAACGGAGGGACGCTATTCCTGTGTCTAGAGTTGGTATATCCAATCGTGATCTATCCGTACTCCCCAGATCCAACATGAGCGACGCGAATTCATTGAACATGGACAGTGAGCGGGCACTGGACGATCACCGCCTAGTGCAGTAAGTTTTATATTCCTCGACGATGGTTTTCCTTTACTAAACAGACCATCATCAGCGCAAACGTGTTCTGTCGGGTATGGTCAAAGTGACCATCGATAGGGGTCTCTTCACCGTAGACGCTCAATTCCAGGACAAGTTGGTCTCGAAAGTCATTTTAGACACGAATTCAAGCATGACTTGGACGAAATTGGACCTTAAATCCACTCAAGGCGCCGTCGACTTTACAGTTTGGGGGTTATTTCCACTCCACGGACACATGACCAGGGGCACAGTGAAGCTTCAGAAGGGGTTGACTGCCCTAACGCAATTCGCAACGGTTCCGAACCAGGCCACCGGAGGTTATGGAGGGCAAGTGATCCTTTTAAAATTTGCTGTTTATTCCGTGCTCGGAGTCTGACGGTTACCTTCTCATATCAGTGGCATCGCTCTAGACCGGAGTCATACAAGCTGGGCCAAATTGACCGTCAACAATATTCCCCAAATCTTCGCGTTCTATATCTTTGGAAACGCCGCAGAATTTCACTTTGGCAAGTTTGATGACAGGTACACAAGGATCTCGAATGGCACAAGGTCGAGCGAGGTAACTCGTGGACTCTGGAACAAAAGGCGCATATCAAAGTGGATGGGGTGGTGACAGAGGCAGTGGAGGCTTTTTCCACCACGATCCACAGTGGAGCATCATTCATATATGCTAATGGAAACGACGTGAGGAATGTGTATAAGCAAATCAAAGACCACAAGTTTTGAAATTTGGGAAGTTCCCGTGTTGGATGGTCCCTTGCGACGAGCAGCCAGAGGTATCCTTCTCATGGGGCGGGAGGGATTTTCTTGTAGCGGAGTAAGCTTATTTCACTGCACTCGAGGATTCACAGTCAACTGGAGATGGTATTAGTAGGTTCTTGACGAATCAGCACACTGAGGCGGATGGCAAGAAATATTGTCGGGGAATGCTTCGGACTCTCCCACACCTCCCCGAACACAACTTTGTGCTCGGAACAATGTGAGTTGTCGAAAACTTTGGAGAAGCCGGTTCTAAAAAAGGCGACCCTTCTGCCAGATTCATTAAGGGCAAATATGTTGCGTTTAACGGTGTGGATGAGGAAGTTGGTTTCTTGGAATTAGTACATTCGGAATCTGTACATACAAGATGAAACTATTTTCGGGGACATGGCCCGGTTGGTGGATTCGCTCTTATCAAATATAACACGAGTTCTAAATCCCCGCTCCCGCACGCCGAATTTGTCAACGCCAAAGTTGGATCCTATGAGCACAGGGGCGAAGTTGGGCCCGAGTTTTTTCGAACTAGCAATTTGCCCGAAGTGATTGTCTTGGGCAAATTAAGCGCACCGGTCAAGCCGACCCCTGTGGTTTGTCTTCCTGTGCAAACGACCCGTTGGCGAGACTAATTTAATCCCTTTTGAAGATTCTACTCGAATAAAGCGTTGATATGCGTCTGGAAAGGTTGTGGCGAATTGATGAGCCAAAAAAGGTGTTGCCGTCGTAACTTTTTAAAAACTCCAAGGAAAGTGTTGTATGTTCATGATTGTGCGGCATCTCGATTGACGATACAGTAGATCAAGCTGATGAATATGCGCGCATCAGGCTGAATCAGATTATAATATGATAACGCGATTATTATCCGACACAAGTCAAAAAAAAAGGCAGAGAACATGTAACGCGACAAGACGTTGACTCTCGGAAACCACACCTTGCCATTGATACGGCGCTGGCTACAACGATGGAAACTCGGGAAAAGCCTCACGTTTGCCCCGATCATGACTAATTCCGTAATCGGCAGGAAAACCTCCCGGCTCAAGCGTTACTAACTGGCTCGGGTATGATGGTTTAGAAATGCGAGGCGGTGCGTACCTGAGATCCTTGGAGACGGAACGAATCTGAACATGCTGTGTCGGCGACAATGGCGTTTCAGAGTGATGTCGAGTCGACTTGCTAATCGCTATAGTATTGCGAAGGTGACTGATCCTAACGGTGGTGTCGGTCCATCATTGTCGGATGGTTTCAACCATTTCATTACCGTGCTCACGCTACCCTGCATCGATAGAAAACGTGGATGTTTTGTAGTGCCAAGTCCTTTGTCCATGATCGAAGCGCTCCGTCATTAGCTAGAAGTGACAAACGAGGACGATATTCCTGGGAAAGACATGGTTATAGTTGCTATATCATTCGTCGCATCACCACCCCATCAAATTTTGCTGGCCACAGGTTGCCGGTTGCAAGCACCCATGGACAAGTACAAATCATGGCCTTGATCACCCCTCGTTCCTCGTAAATTTGTCCCCCGCCGACACCCAGATATGCGCGCGTTACGTCTATTCCTTGCGATCTCTCTCTCGCTTTCCGCCACTGCTCATGGTGACTTCATGCTGCAACGCAGGGACGGTATTCCAGTGAAAGGCGTTGGTATATTCAACCGTGATCCATCCATGCCCCCAGATCCAACACGAGTGATGTGGATTTATTGAACATCAATAGTAAGTGGGCACCGGACGATCCCAGCCTAGTACCAGTAAGTTGTTAGATGCCTCGAAGATGTCTCTTCTTTACTAAATGGACAATGATCAGCGCGAATCTGTAACGTCGGGTGTTGTCAAGTTAAAAACTCAAACGGAGTCTCTTCACCGGAATTGCTAGCTTCAACGGCCAGTCTGTCTTGAGCGTTATGGACACGGGCTCGAGCGTAACTTGGGTACGATCGTCATCTTATGACAGAAGAGGCTCTAGCGTTTTCCAAGCGCTGACCTTTTATCAACTCCGCGGACGCAAGACCAAGCGTACTAGCACTGTGAAGCTTGAACAGGGGCTAACCTCCAAGATGCAATTCGCAACGGTTGGGGGACAGGACTCGGACTCGGACCACTATGAAGCGCAAGTGGTTCCCGTTCTTCTTATCCAATGGGAGTTCTGATGGTTACCTCTCATATCAGTGCCATTGCTCTAGATCGTAGTCCTACCAGTTGGTCAAAATCGAACGTCAACAACATCCCCGCAATTTTTGGGTTCTATTCTTTAGGCAACAAGGCAGAACTCGACTTTGGCAAGCTTGATGATAGGTACACCAAACACATGGAATGGCACAAGGTTGGCCCAGGTAATCCATGGACTCCACTCAACAAGGCCAAATTCAAGGTACACGGAGTCGAAGTAGAAGAGGTGGTATTTTCCGCCATGATCAATTCTGGAGTTCCGTACGTTTATGGTAGTCCAAGTAACGTCGTGCGAGTGTATCAGCAAGTGCCAAATTCCAAGCATGTGAAATTTCCAGGGGAGGAAGAAAAAGAAAAAAAACGTGGGGCTTGGATGTTCCCTTGCAGTGAGAACTTGCCAGTGATATCCATATCGTGGGGCGAGAGGGACTTTATCATAGAGGAGTAAGTTTATTTTGCTCCCTCGATGATTCAGAGTTGACTGGGGATGGTGTAGCTTCACGGTGCATAGACAGAGCTCTGAGGTGGATGGGCAGAAATATTGTCGGGGAGTTCTTCGGACTCACAAAGGTCTCTCCGATGATAACGTCCTGCTTGGAGCAGGGTGAGTTTTCAAAACATTGGAGAAGCCGGTTCTAACTGTGATTGATCTGCCAGATTCCTTTACGACAAATATACTGGGTTTCAAGACGTGGAAGGGGATGAGAAAGTTGGTTTCGTGACATTACAACATTCGGCATCTGCACATACTACGTATACAGGATAGCCATAGGCCGAAATGTAATGAGTACCATCGACGCCACGTGAGCATGCAGGCGTGATGTTGTGTGGCACGCAACGCCCGATTCGCACTTATTGCACTTATTGTTCCAACCGCAAGCCCAACAAAAAAAAAGGCCATGCAGGACGCCAGCCAGCCCGATATCAAATATGACAGCAGCCACCCGGGCGCAACAATAACACGGCCTCCTGCCTCGGATGGCGTGCTGGGACCCTCGCTCTGCAGGCGGCGACGGCGGCCGGTGCCGTCGACGCCATCAGTAGTTGGGACGTCTGCGTGCTCGGAGTCTGACGAGGAAGGTGATTTCCGGGGCTATTTCGATTTTGGAGAGGCGTGGGCAGGAGGGCACGGTGCCGGTCATATCTCCAGTTCTAGCTATAGTACACCTGCAAGTGGCTCTGGTGCGTTTTTCTTTTTCAATGCCTGCGTGGGCTCACTGGGAAACGCGCTGACCCATTAACGATGCCTTTTTCTTCTTCTTCTCTCTCTGCCCGTCGACTCGCTCGCCGTCGTTCCACGTCTGACTCTACCACTGACGCTACCGCTGGTTCTACACCGGGCTTTACACCTGGCACCACTGACACTGGTACTGGCACTGGCACTGGCACTGGCACTGGCACTGACACTGGCACTGGCACTGGCGCTGGCGCTGGCACATCTGACACCACGACTGGCACCACCACCACTACCACGACTGACACCACCCCACCCCCGCACGTCCACCCGCACCCATACCGCCTCCAACCGACGCTCGTACCCCTCTCGCTCTCCTCCTCCTCCTCCTCTTCGCTTCTGCGGTCCCGACGGCGGCCGCGATCGTTAGCCTCGCTCCTGATTCCGAGCCCAGGCCGATGGAGCCCGCGCGCAGACCAGGAGTACGACGATATCATGTACAAGCTCGACTTGGGCGCTGAGAGCCCATATTTGGTTGGGACGGCGTATGGCGAGTCGGTTCTTTCCCGGGTTCCGGAAATGATTGTAGAAGTTGACGAAGAAGTCGACAAAGAAGAAGAAATCGACAAAGAAGAAGAAGAAGAGAGAGTCGCGAGGGATTATGCGGATGTGGATTGTCGAATGTGGTATGTTTGTTTTTTTGGTTCTTTTTGGTCTTTCCGGTTTCTTGACTTGGCTGGTTTTTTTTGGCTGTTAGTTTGAAAAAGGCAGTCTCGAGCGTCCGCACGCGGTGCTGCCATACGGTGTTTTGCCGCGCGCATATCGACGAGTGGTTAGAGAGGAAGAGAGCAAAGGGTTGTGTCCCATGTGCGATAAGCCGTGTGTGCTTCCCAGGCGGCTCCTCTCCCCTCCTTGTCTGTGTCAACTTGTCGGTCCAGGATGTCGTCGTCGTCGTCGTCGTCGTCCACATCCACGATATCTACGATATCCACATCGTCTACGCTGGTGGAGGAAGGATGGTGGGAGTCTGAAAGCAGAAGACACATGGGATGTCAAGGGTGGATGTATTGACTTGAAGGAACTGGTGTGGGCATGGGTAGGGGATCGCAAAGAGTCTACGAGGCGTGTTGCGAGTGTTGTTGGAATGGTCTTAGTGCTGTTTGTTCTGCTGCGATAACGAAGGGCTGTTGAGCGGTGACTCAAAGGAGCGTGACCCTGATCGCCCAATCTGGCAATTTGGCTTTTTGCTTACGACCGTCACGAATGTCTTCCTCTCCCAGGCGTTCCCACTCGACCGGGAGCATCAGCCCGGGTCCAACAAACTCAGAAACGCCGCAAAGCGCCAACTTTTGCTATCCAAACTCAACACACATCGCTCGACCGCAGCCGCAAGCGCTCAATGGTCCTCCTCCCAGCCAAACCTCCCCCTTTCTCTCCACTACGATTATTACCCACCCCCAACCCTGATCGACACCGCTCCTACCACTTCAACCCCCCCACGCACCACCGCCTCCGCACCAGCACGCACCCCCACCCCTGCCCCGCTCACCCGCGCCGCGACCCATTCCAGCCGCACGAGCCGCGCCACGAGCAAGCTCAGCCGGTCGCACTCTGCGTCTGCGGAGAGGCGGATGGAGCGGTTGGAGAGGGCGGAGCATAGCAAGAAGGCGTTTATCAAGCAGTGGGTCCGCTCGGTGTGGGCGGCGAGGGACGCGAGGGAGGGTGCAGAGTCCACGAGCGATATAGTAGGAGGAGGAGGAGGAGGAGGAGGAGAGTCGGATGGACATGGGGGGGGGGGATGACGACGAGGAGGTGAAGGTGGTGGGTCGTGTTCTGAACACCACGACGACGACGACGACGACGGCGGCGGCGGCGGCGACAACGACGACAACGACGACAACGACAACGGCTGCGATCAAGAGCAGCAGGTCGCCAAGGACCAGTGGCGTTCGTCACCTCAATTTGCGCGAGTCGGGGTATACGGCTGCGGACGAAAAGATGTTTCTCGTCTCTTCCCTCGTGCTGCGCCACCCCCATTCGCACTCGCACCCGCACCAACACCAGCACCAGCAGCCCAGGATCCACGTTGGGCCGGTGGAGCCTATCGAGATTGATCTCATTCCGAGTTCCGGGTCCGGCAGCGCCGCGTCCAGCCCGCCTGCGGATGTGATTATGATCAGCGGATCCGATGTGGAGGATGGGGTGGAGGGCTATGACGACGACGAGGAGGACGACAACGATGGGGAGGAAGGAGAGGTGCGGGAGGTGGTGATGGGCGAGGTGGTCAAGGTGGAGGAGAGTGGCGATGGGGAGGACGAGGTGGAGGAGATTGAGCCGCCGCCGCATCCCCCTCCAGTTCCACCGCATCATCGTCATCATCATCATCGTCATCAACAACGGCAACAACAACAACAACAGCAGCAGCAGCAGCAGCAGCCTGCCGTGGGCTTGGCGGCAGCGGCGGCCAGGAGACGCGCGTTTGTCCGTGCCCGGTTGAGGAGTACTGGGATGAAGGTCCTCAAGGCCTTTGGTATTTGATTTGGGAAGATCTTGGGGGGGGTGCTAGTGAGAAGGGGAACGCGCGATGCCGTTGATATGCAAGCGCGGCTGCACCCATCATCATCATCATCATCATCATCATATAACTCGGGAGAGCGAGGCGGGTCGAGAGGTGGCCAGGGATGTTTGGGAAGAAGAAGATCACCACTACTTGGCAAAAAGAACGAGAATCACGATGCCCATCGTGGATGGTTTTTTGTAATAATGGCAAGGGCATGAAGGTATGGTTTCGATCGTGTTGTCGTGTTGCTGTGTTGTGTTGCTCTGCTTTTTCTTTTTTTTTTTGAATGCTTCTTTTTTTTCTTTTTTCTTTTTTCTTGAATGTTCTTTGTGATGTCGTGCTCTCTATCTTTTTTTGTGGTATCAAATAGTAAAGTATGTATTATAGGACACGCGTTATCAGATGATAATCTGAAACATCTCGTTTTGAATCGATACAGAACATGAGAACCGTGACTGATGTGACCGGGTGGTCGGCAAGCGACACCGAACGAATCTAACCGGTCGGTGGGTTGACTTGATCTATCGCCTCCACTGGCAATCTTGGTTTTCTTTACAAAAGCACAATGCTCGACAATAACACGACCTTCTATCTTAAGTACCGGCGGGCGACCTGGATGGCCGTGGCGACCATTCTACCAGGTCGAGTGTTGTTGGATGTTGGACGCACGCAATGGTGTGGGGTTCCCATCTATGCCCTTCTGGCATGCTTCTGTTCCGTCCTTGTTCGGAACGAGCATTACATACAATTCATCCTGCCAACGTACGTACACTGTCATGTCAAGCTATTTTTATTAATGTATTCCCCACCCTGACATAAATTCCATATTTCTGCTAGGTTGTTGACGATGAATGATACTAGTCAGGACTCGACATATCGTTTTGTGAACAAGAAACAGACACACTTTCTATTCCCTGTTCGGCACCCAGGGGTTGTCATCTTGGTGGTCATTGATAAGAATCCTCAACGAATACGCCCTCAAACATGAAATGGGATACTTAAAATATAACGCTCTACATTGAAAACACCGCGATGACCATCACGAAAGGTGAAACTGTGATCTCGATTGTTGTTAGACCATTGGAGAAAACGAAATGGGCCTAGTGCGGATATCCGTAGAATTGCTATCGTGAACTACTAGGATGTAGCGCTCCACATCGGAAACATCCAGATGAGCAGCGGTCAGCCCACGTGGCATGAAAAACGTACGGTACAGATTCTTCAAGTTGAGTCGCGCCAACGTGCCTGCTGTCATTTTGAGTGTCATATTTTGGGTTGTCGTCATACAGTTGGTGTGCGAATCGCCGGGCGTTGCGTGCACAACACACGTGTCAATCTTGGTGGGGGTTTCGACTAACAAGGAAGCCAAGCTGGTGGGTGGTAAGCGACACCGCGGGCTCATGCGCTCGTCGGCGGAGGAGAATTAATATCGGCTGTGTCCGCATCCGCGTCGCTATCGGCACTCGTCTCGTCTCGGCAGTCGAGATATAAACAACACAACACGACTCTTTATTTGACTCGACAAATACGCGACATGCAGAACGGAGCACTTTTCCGGCGCTTTATTCACGTAGAATCTGAAGGGATTATTAATATTAGTTTCGTCAGCGGGTCCTATGCGCTAATAGACGAACCGGGATAACTTGCAACTCGCACCATGTCATTGTGACATACGAGGTCGGTTCCGCCAATTGGCCCCTGACGATCACTGGGGGAGAGGTGGACGATTGGATGGTAAAATCCACGGGTCCAAGTTTGGCGGTGCAAGAATAGGATCCAGCACGGGCATCTACCAGCTCGGCCTGGAGGAGGAAGGGAACACTGGCCCGCGTGCCAAGGCGTATTATCTCTATCTTGAATAACGGCGGGTCGCCCGGATGGCCAAACTCGCCACAAAGCTTATGGCCATCGTCGCAGGGTTTAAGACCGCCGTAGATAATCGTGTTCATTCTACAGGGTCTCTGTCAGCGAATCTATTGCGTGTTCGATGGGATGTTGGACCATACCTCAGTATGTAGTTGATTCGATTGCAGAAAATGGGGAGCGTCGCGCACTCGCTCCTATTTATGCGTTTCGGGCATGCTTTGATTCCGTCCATGTTCGGAATGGTGCATTGCCTACATTCATCCTGCCAACTGCCATTTTTGTTAATGTCTGTATTCTGCTAGGCTGTTGACGATGAATATTAATGAATGGACCGATTAGGAGCGCACTCGCCAGGACTTCAAATTATAGTATTTTGCTCCATCTGGACACATCGTTTTGCCACCTATGCTTGACGTCTTGGGATAGGAGATAAACTTATGAATAAGCATATGGAATAATGACATTAGAGTCGTGGAATGAGATTATTGTGCAATAGACTCACCTGCTATTCGGCACCCAGGGATGCGGTCACGTCAAACTTTATGTTACCGATTCCATCAGGGCCACCCTCAAATATAAAATGGGTTAGTACGAATATACGTAATGAACCACGAAGGGCGAAACTGTGATCTGGAGGATCGAGCAGCAGCAGCAAAGGCAGCCTGGCGTGGGTCGGCTGCGATATTGTGCGTGCGCGGCTGGGGATTAGGAGATGAAGGTCTTCTGAGGCATCAGATCATCAGGGATTTGGTTGGGAACTTCCAGTGGGCACTAGTGAGGGAAGCGTGCGTTGGTATACAAACGCACGCTGGCGAAGAACGAGAAGGAGAACGGATGCCCGATGCAAGATGCACGTCGTGGACGGTTTGTAATAATGGCAAGAGTGAAGAGGTCATAAGTAGCCTGTGTGACGCTTCGTATGGATAATGGAACCGTTGGGGATCATGCGCGCGCGTGATAATTTCCAAGGTCACAATGGTGGAATGCACAGATTTTCACCTCGTGACAAAACCAAATGCTATCGGACGAGAACGGGTAGGAGGGGTGGGAGGGAGTGCTCACCAATTCGTAGATATGATGTTTATTACATAAGTTGTGTCTGTTTGTTTATCGTCAATCTTTGCCACATCAACATAGTCAAGTTCATATAGCAGAAACAGAATCTGTCTGGCACGAGGCGGCTTCGAGAAGACGTGGCTTTATGCGTGTACGGTTGAGGAGAGCGATGGCTTTCATCAAGGCATGCAGCACGCTGAATTTGATCATTGTATCAGTACCACGCTACAACATACCTGCAGTCTTTATATCGATTGGCTCACCACTTGTTATAAAGAATCTCTGGCACATGTCTCCCTGGGTTCCAAGCGCACCAACGCAGAAATGGGTAGCGGAGGCTAGTGTCACGTGCGAGCAAGTCCTTTGAATATCACAGGAGCAATTTGGTGAAATCAGCATCCCATTAATTCATTCCGTTCGTTTAGACTCATCACCCACTTTAGACACACATACCCTGCAGACCTCTCCCGTTTCACCTTCCAACCATCCAAAACCATTCGCCCCACTTGCCCTGTGCTCATTCTCACCTCGCTGCGTTCCGCGCACCGCTTCATGGATGTTCAACACTCTCACACATCATTCCCCTCCACGAACGTCAAGCCCAGGCTGAGGCCTACATCATGTCCGTCTATCGGTAATATTCCCTCTCTGGCTCCGGCTCCTGCTCTGGTTCTAGCTCTAGCACGATGAACATCAACGAAGGATGGATTCTCTCCAATCTGACCTTCTACTCATTGCAGCCAACCTCTTTTCGAACCATTACGACTATCGACAGCGCCATTAGACGCTGCATCAACTCTGTACCCCGCCACGCCTATACACATACCCCTGCGCCAACCCACGCAGCTCGCTCACCCGTGCCACACCACCAGCGATCTCAGCAGGTCCCATACTGGGATCGCCAGCCGTCGGACATGGGTTGGGGAGAGAGGCTGGAGAGGCTGGAAAGTGTGGGATAGAGCAGGAAGGCATTTTCCATGCAGCGGGTGAGAACCGTCCAATGAGGGTCAGGGGAGGAAGCTATGGGGATGGAGATGGCGAACCCGACAGTATGGAGGTGGAACAGAAGCACGCAGCAAGTCCTCCCCCTGGTCAAGGCTAGGTCCTAGCTGTGTTCGCCACCTCGACTTGCGTGAATCTGATGGCTGCGGACGAAAAGATGTTTCTCGCCTCTTCCGTCGTTTCGTGGACCCTCACTCTCAAAGGAGTGCGGTGTCGAAACTTGCGAATGTGATCATGATCAGCGATGCGGATATGTAGTACGTACGAGGAAGAGGTCATACAGGAAGTGATGATGAACGAGGTCAAAGTGGAGGAGCCTGGTGGAGCACGGGGATGAAGGTCCCCAATGAGTCTGGGGTTAGATTGGGAATTTGGGGTACTAGCCTCGCTGCGAGAGTGTGTGAAAGAGAATGCGAGGCCATGGGCTCCATGCAAGTGAGTCGGTACACTCGGAGGTGGGTCGAGGTTGAGGGCGGCAGGGGAAGAATGATCACCACCACCACATGGAAGGAACCACGATGCGCGTCGTGGACGGTTCGTAATAATGGCAAGGTATGGGTTCGACATGCTGTCGTGTGTAGGGATCCGTGTAAAATTCGCGCCGAAATTCTTACAGCTGTTTATAAACTAAACCCGAAATATCTTCAACATTAACAGTTCTGTTTCAAGTCAGTGATAAACGGTCTATAAACATTATAAAATTGACGTGAAGTTGTCTGCTTTTTTGGCCTTTTTCTGGTCACAGATAATCGATTATGATCTGATTTAGCCCAATTTGACTCTCTAGCATGGATCACGGAGCTCTTATTTAATTCATCGTTCCTCACTTGATTTATCGTCTCCAGTATCGAGATACAAGCCGCACCGACTGATCATGAACACAAACACGACACAACACTTTTCTTTGGGTTTTTTACATTACAAAAACACGACAAATCTTCTTCCTTCAAACGATTCGCCACAAACTTTCCAGACGCAGACATACCCGACACTTTATTCGCGTAGAATCTTAAGAATGGATTAGTCTCGCAAAATGTGTCGTTTGCACCGAAAAGACGAACCGGGGCAACTTGGAGCCAGCCTGCGACATGCTTCGGCTCGAGCGGTTCGCCCAATTTGCCCACGACAATCACTTCGGGCATGGTCTTAGTTCGAATGCTAAGAAACTGGGGCCCAATTTCGCCATCGTAAGAATAGGATCCAATCTCGGCGTTGAAAAGTTCGGCATCGGGGACGGAGAGCTTTTTGATAGGTGAGTTCAACCCCCCCACTATCCCGAATGACGGCGGGCCGCCTTTAGGGCCAAACTTGCCAAAAAACTTCCACCCATCTTCAGAGCCTGTAACAGAGCCGTAAAGTACAGTCATGATAGGTCTACACTGTCTCGGTCAGTGTCATTGGGACATTATTAATATTGAACATACCGCAGTAGTTTATTCGATTGCAGAAAAGCTCTTCAGTGGTTTGAAGATGGGGAGAGAGTTGGGCACTCGCTCCTATTTATGCGTTTCGAGCACGCTTTGGTCGTGCTTTTGCCATCCATATTGGGGATGGTGCATTGCCTACATTCATCCTGCCAATGTACGTACGCTGTCATGTCAAGCTATTTTTGTTAACGGATTCCCCACCCTCAAATTATGATATGGGTCAACATGATGACATAAATTCCATAGCTGTTGACGATGGAAATCAATGAACGGAGCGATGAGAGAATACTAGTCAGGACTTCAAAATGTAGTAGTATTCTGCTGGAGATATCGTTTATCTATACTTGATATCAGGTGACCAAGCACATGAAATAATGGCATTAGCGTACAAAGAGATTATTGTGCAACAGACATACCCTCTATTCGGCACCCAGGAGGTGCCGTCTTCGTGTATCACGTCAAACTTCATGTAACCAATTCCATCAGAGTTTCCGACGAACACGCCCTCAAATACTAACAAAACGTCAATGTCATAAAGATCGTGCGAAGGTACGAGTCTACGGCACTAGAACTCACTACTTGGATGTAACACTCCACTTTGGAAACACTGCTTTGCCCCGTGCATGAACATTACGAAAGGCGAAACTGTAGAAAAGTTGAGTACGCCATTCGGCACCCAGTTGCTGTCACTGATGTCCCATATACGGTCATTTCAAATTCTCCGCCCTGTATTCCATCAGAAGAACGCACCCTTCAATTACGAGATGGACAATGACAAAAACCGCATATTCGGGTGGGTTGAAGAGCGAGAATATTAATATCGTAACTTCAATGAGATCGCTTAGTGCTGGGAACATGCACCGAACTGCAAAATGCACAGCTTGGAAATAACACTCTACTAGTCTGTCGCAATCAGACACACCTTGTATTCAGCACCCACTATATTGGTAATGTCAAATCTTGTCAACTTATTCTCGACGATGCGCCCAAACCCTTTAGGACAAATGACGATACGGGACGGGCAGTGGCGTAATGACAAAACCCAAAATCTGAGGGGCGAACAGATCAGCAATCAATTTGATACGTACGATCCAAATCATGCAGGAAACGCGCATGAGAACTGCAAGGACCACAAACCTACTAGCATGGGAAACTAGCAACAATGCAAACATGCAAACCGAATACGCCCATAGATGTCGACAGGGGTTGTTATCTAGATCGGGGATGCTAAGTGCGCATAAAGTTGTTTCTCCCTCATATCTCCATTGGCATCACGTCAACGTACTCAGGGACGTACAGCACCCACCTGGGGAAGGGAGAGCGAACGAGAGATTGCCATCAATTTGACCCTAGCATGAGAATTCGATATGATCCAATTATTGCATGCGGGACTGTGCGTCAAAACTCCGAAGAACAGCGCCATGGCATGGATACGCGTCTTCTCTTCGGCACCCACGTTTGTCGCATGTGTAAGGAATGGTGCAGGCAAGCGACATAAATCCTGTCATTGTGTGCATGCTGTCATGCAGTAGCAAAATCAGTAAAGGTGTGCCGAGCCCCCCATTTTCGGCACTTGTAAAGGTCCGCGCATGCACATAATATGTTTGATCTGAGGGCGTCAGGGATGGGAACCATGTTTCCTGGTGCAAAAAGCAACCTGTGTGACCAGGGAGTGCCGCACGTATTGTGAGCCTGATGGAATGAGTTCATGGTTGTTTGCTCGAGTCGCGTCACAGCTGCGTCACACCTTCACCCTGTCGAGCGTGATTGCCGTGTTCCAACATTTCATTCCACTTTTCGGGTACATATCTTCAGGCGCGGCGACGCAGAAATGGGAAGCAGAGGCCGAGAAGTTGTACACGACACGCGTGAACGAGCCATTTGAATATGTCAGGAGCTCTGGTGAAATTTCTTTGCATGGCTGGTGCAATGTCGGATTATGTAGGCTGATGGTATATCGACAGCGTCATTAGGGGCTGCATCAGCTTACCTCAGGTGCTCCAGACCTCCCCTCTACAATGACGGCAAACAATGGCATGGCGCCTCGGCACACTCGGGGGGGGGCAGGTTGAGATTGAGGTCGGCCAGGGAAGAAGGATGGATGCGCGTCATGGTCGGTTTGTCAGATAGGACACTCGTTAACAGATTATGATCTGGTTCAGCCCAGTCTGACGCATCTCCGTGGATCGCCTATGCATCGTGCCTCACTTCGTCTCCAGTGGCAATCGCCAAAAAGACTGATCGTCACAACACAACACGTTCTTTGAAAAGTACAACACTCGGCAGAAACACGACAAATCTTTTTTTGTTTTTTTTCAAAAGTATAGGATGCTCATCAATTCGGCACAAACTTTCCAGACGCAAAACATATCCGACACTTTATTCATATAGAATCTTGAGAAGGGATTAAATTAGCCTCACTAATGGATCGTCTGCACCGAAAGACGAACCGGGGTAATCTGGAGCCAGCCTTCGACATGGGTCGGGTTGACCGGTTCGCCTAACCTCCCCAAGATGATCACATCGTCCACAGTGATAGAGTGAAGGTTAAGGAACCGGGGCCCAATGTCGCCCTCGTAAGAATATGATCCAATCTTGGCGTTGACAAGTTCGGCATGCGGGACGGATAACCAATGTCCTATATGCGGTCTTTTCAACTTGTCCGCACTGCATTCCATTAAAATCTTTGGCAAAGAACGCACCCTTCGATTACGAGATGGGAAACTAACAACATGCAAGCATGCAAACCGAATACGCCCATAGATACCGGCAGGTGCTGTTATCTAGATCGGGGACGATGCGTACGCGTAACTTTACATAATTCTGTCAGTGTGCATATGCGCTTGTGCAGTGGCGAGATGGAGGTGGTTCGCCACTGTCACTTGCGCGCATACGTGCACACAACGGCCGCATGTCGCGTATTTCTTTCGTGGTTCGCCCTTGGATGTGTCATCCGATGTTTGAAAAGGACAGGTGGTAGCCAGCGGGTTTGCATTATTCAACCGGGGTACTCGCCACATACGTCGTCAAGAAAAACACACAGACGATGGAAAAGGCGGCCAGGGTTAACCAGGGCAGAAAATGACCTGGCGAAGAAAGAACGGAACGACGGGGATGGATTGTAATCAATAATAATATGACACTAGCATGAGAATTCGATGCGTCAAAACTCCGAAGGAGAACAAGATAGCATCCCGCACCTGGACTTGCAAACCAGATACACCTGTATATACCCATCTTCTTTTTGGTACCCCGATTGTCGAATGGTGCATCCAAGCGACGGTGTGCGTATGCAGTCATGCAGGAGCGAAGTGGATGTGTCACTGGGGAGCTTGCCATCAAGGTCAGCGCATGCACATAATTTGCTTAATTCGCGGGGGGCGGGGACAGGACCACATAGACAATAATGGAACGATGGGTGAAGGATGGTGGAAGCTGGCAACCGCTCGCATGGGCAAAAGCAACACTTGTTTGCGTCCAAATATGTCGACCCTGTGTTTCCTGGCGCCAAATGCTCTCACTTGAACCTGTTTATGACCAGGCATGCTGTACGGTTCTCGAGGCGGAACCCTGCAACTCTCTCACCGTTTCTTGGTGTCCTAGTCATAAGGGCATCCCTGAAAACGAGGCCGTCGACAAGCTCGTCGGCTCTTATCTTGCACCAAACCTTCTGCCCTTCCGCTCTCGTCTTTCAGAACAGCTACGCTTCAGGCGCACCGCAGGTCAGCACTGGCGCCTCATGTGGCTGTCGCAAGCATACCGCGGCCACAACCTCTTGCGGTTTCGTGCGTCTCGCACCCACTTTAGGCGCTGCAAAGAAGCGCTTCATCTGCAAATGTGACGACGACCCCGGTCTTTTCTCGCGCTTTGCCCGGTTCGCGTCTGGACATATGCCCTCTGCTGAGTACCGTCGACGGTCCCATCCGGATTCCTTCCTGGAGTGTTGGGTCTGCCGACATCAACCCCCCATGACCCGCATTCATATCATGTGTAAGTGTACTAGGTATAAGAATCGCTTTTCTTCTTTCTTTTCTTTCCTACGCACGAAGAACAATTTTCTTTCACTAATCACGTTTCTGAAGGACAACCCCTCAGCGGGATCCTTTCAAGATATCGACTCGGTTGCGCCAGATGCACCACTTATGCCCCGAGCTGGCTTCCGTCGGCTTTTTAGAGACTAGTTTTTCTTTACTCGTACGTATGTAACTCCTCCTGCTCTTTGGTATCTTTCCGTTTACCCTTACACGCGGGCCCTTACGGCGTTGGCATTTCTCTCCTGTAGTTTGTATTGCTCGGGTCTTACTATATTGTGTGACTGCCGCTCAGCATCATGTCGTCACCTGTTGATAGGCTCACAAATCTTTTGTGCTCGAAGGCGTAGGGATTTCGAGCCCTTCCCCCACAGAGATTAGTACCCCGACAGCGACGATCTATCCATTCCACGCGTTCATCGTGCCCGTTGTTATCGTTGTTATCTTCGTTCTCAACAAGGAAGGTGAACTTGAGGCTAACGTTCCCTCAGCAGAGTCCGGCGCATCGTTATCGTGAGGTTCCGACTTCCTCGCAGTATTTTCTACTTTCAGCGTGGCCGTGCCTTGATATGAGGAATTCCATTTTCTTACATGGAGATGAACGTTCACACAATACTTGACACAAGCACAACAACAATTTTTATTCTCTTTCCAAATGTAGGTATACAACACTCATTTCAAGCTTTCTGCACGCGAAACATATCCGATCATTTCTGCAGCAGGAATTAAATCAGCCTCGCCAAAAGTAATTTTGGCAACGAACCAGTTTAAGTTGGAAATAGCCCGAGACACGAAAATCTCCAATGGGATCCTCGAATACGCCCTCGATGATCACCGGGGGCGGGTGGGAGCTGGCCGATTCGATGTGAAATATCTCGGGTCCAATTTGACCACCAGAGTAAGCAAAGGATCCTTCACGGGCGTTTTTAATGCGGGCTTCGATGGTGGCGAAGGGGGAAACAAAAAGGGTGAATGCTCCCTCGACCAGGAAAGGACCGAACTCCCCCTTGAACTGCTGTCCTGAGCCTTCAAGACGACCAGTGAAAGACATGGTAATTCTACCGTCTCTAGGTCAGCAAACGTGTTGCATATTATTGGGGGATATTGCTATTGCACGTACCTCAGTGGTTGATTCGATTAGAGAGGAGCTGGGACGTTTGAAGATGGGGAGTACCGTGCACTCGTTCGTATTTATACATTTCGAGCATACTTTGGCTGTGCTTTCTGACGACTACATTCGGAGTTTTGGCTGCATTCATCCTGCCGGTGCGCGCACACTGTCATCATCTGACGGATTTCCATCAGAATCCTCGCTCCCCAAATTACGATATGGACCAGGTGATATGGTGACATAAATCACATATCCTGTCAAGTTGAAGAGCAAGCACGTCATAAACAGACAAACTTTGTTGTTTGGAACGTGCGTTGGGGTTTTGAAAGCACAGGGTGGCGTCCATGATTGAAAAACATCGTTCATTTGTTGTGACTTATAGGAGGTGAAACTGTGACCGTATGATTGATAGATGAGACGCAAGATTGATAGATAAGACGCAATCGAGTATGCCGATGCACACACCTTCTGTTCGGCACCAGGGTCTGCCATAATGGTGCATTCAAGCCGTCACGTCCGCAGTCATGCGGCTATTTTTATCCATCAGAATAAGCATGGCGAACCAACGCCATCCGATCTAAGTTGTTAGGGTCACATTTGAGAATCCTAATGAAGGACAAGGTCTCTACATCAGAAACGTTGTCTTACCTGTGCTTGACAACATGCGAGGTGAAACTGTGATCAGAATCATGTAAACACCAAGTACGCTTTCCATAAGTTCGGCATCAGGATCACTGGCTGGATTGGGAATAGTCAATTCATATGTCCGACAATGTGCGCCTGAAGAGCGAGAGTTCAGGATATTTGATACCATCCAATCGATGCCAGGAACGTGCCTTTTAACTCCAAGAGGTACAAGGTATTGTTCTACAAGTGAAAACGTCGTATCTCCTAACGAGATTTCCCAAGGTATATGACCATAGCATGAGAATTCGATGTGGTCCAATTGTTGTGTGGAATACGCGTTAAAACTCCGAAGGAGAACGAGACCTGCAAGCCGAATACGCCCATAGATAAGCGTCTTTTCTGACGTAAATCCTGTTGAGTGCGTATGCAGTGAGCTCCCAGGATCGGCATTCGCCAAGCCAAGGTTGGCGCATGCACATAATCTGTTTAATCGACGGGGAGATTGTCATAGAAAGAACAGGGGACAACCGCATGCGCGTGCAAATGCAACAGAGCCTTTTCCTTCTGGTGGTTGGCACCCAAACAGGTCGCCCGAATTGCTGGCAAAGTTTCAAATCCTGATGTCATTGATACTGCGTTGCCTGCATATGTTGACTGTTCGGCACGCCCAGCACCCGGTTGAGCACCTGAATGGTCGTTTCATTTCGAAGGCGTGTGCATTGCGTTATTACGTTCATGGGTCGCGGACATAAGTTACCCTTTTGGGACATCCCTTCATTTTTCTCACGTTCACCTTCTTTCAAATTGTCATTCGTGCTGTCAAGATGTGGTGTCAATAGCGGTGCGTCTTGCTTGATTTCAACGCCTTTATCTGACATACAATCTAGATCACAGTTTCACCTCTCGTGATGCTCATCATCCCAATATGGGGGCATTAAGTTCATTCAAGTGGAGTTCTAGTGAGTTGTATGATCTTGATGTTCCTCGAGAATGTTCGTTGGGGACTCTGATGGAATTGGTTATATGAAGTACGTGACCGCATATTGGCAACCCCTGGGTGCCGAACAGAAGGTGTGTTTGTTGCACAATTATCCATTTGTACGGCTCATGTTATGTGCTTGGTTACCTGATATCAAGCATAGACAAAATGACATGTCCGGTGCAGAATACTGCATTTTGAAGTCCTGACTAGTATGCTCCCCATCACTCCGTTCATTTATTTTAATCGTCAACAGCCTAGTAGAATACTTATCAAATTTATGTCATCATATCACTTGGCCCATATCGTAATTTGAGGGCAGGGGATCCAAAAATGGCTTGACATGACAGTGGACATGCATTGGCAGGATGGATGTAGGTAATGCACGTTCCGAACATGGATGGCGAAAGCACAACCAAAGCGTGCTCAAAATGCATAAATAGGAGCGAGTGCGCGACTCACCCCATCTTCAAACCAGTGAAGAGCTTTTCTGCAACCGAATCAACTACTGCGGTACGTCCAATAACCCAATAACATGCAACACGTTTGCTGACAGAGACAGTGTAGAATCACCATGACTGTCTTCTACGGCTCTATTACAAGCATCGAAAATGGGTGGAAGTTTCAGGGCAAGTTCGGTCCAAAAGGCGGCCCACCGTTATTCGCGATAATTGGAGGATTGAACGCACCTATTGAAAACCTCTGCGTCCCACACGCCGAACTTGTCAACCCCAAAATTGGATCCTATGAATACGAGGGCGAAATTGGGCCCCAGTTTCTTAGCATTCGAACTAGCACCTTGCCCCAGGTGATTGTCTTGGGAAAATTAGCCGAATCGATCGCCCCGAAGCATGTCGCAGGCTGGTTCCAAATTGCCCCGGTTCGTCTCTCAGTACATACGATCCAATGGCGAGACTAATTTAATCCCTTCTTAAGGTTCTGCGCGAATAAAGTGTCGGATATGTTTTGCGTCTGGAAAGTTTGTGGCGAATTGACGCGCTTCCTATACTTTTGAAAGAACATTTGTGTTGTAAACTGTACAAACCCCAAAGAAAGTTTTGTGTTCTGTCTGTTCATGTTCAGTCCCTTGTGCAACTCGTAGTATCTCGATTGCTACTGGAGACGATAGATCAAGTGAGGATGGTGAATGGGTGCTCCATACTCAATGCCAGAGATGCGTCAGATCAGGCTAAATCAGATGATAATCTGATAACGAGTATTTGATACCGAAAAAAGTAACACAAGTCAAAAAAAACACAACAACATATCAAAATCACACCTTGCCAAACTGTCCCCAGACGCATCGTGGTTCCTTCCATTCTCCTTCTAGTGACCTTCTCCCCTGGCCACCTTGACCTAGGCCTCGACCCGCATCGGACCCGTTGATCATGATCAGTGGATCACACTATCCGCCACATGTATAGTTACCTCGCGCATTTCGGGGCACTAAACAGCTCGCCCAAATCGCTGGTGATGTTTCCTGATATCATGAGTCACTTCTGAATGGATGCTCAGAATCATAGACGAGATACTCTGCGTTGTCTGCATGTGTTGACCGTTCAGCACGCTCAACAGCCTTTTGGTGCATCATTTTTCTTCTTCAAGTGTGCCAAGTCGAAGTGTAACTTTGTTGGTTGGCTTTGTTCGACATCGCTCGAGAGTCACAACGGTACTGGCACTCGGCCTTGTTTGAAGTTGACACCAGGTACTTATCGCAGGTCGGAGTCGGACATGATTGCCCTTTTGGGATGTTCCGAGTCACCCATCTTTCGTCGTGCTATCAAGGACTTGCCAATGTCGATTTATAAGATAGGAAGTAAGGTAGGTTCCGAATAGGACATGTGTGTCTGTTTGATTTCAATATCTTTATCTGACTGACAGACATACAAGCCAGATCACAGTTTCTTGTAGAAAGTATCAGTGTGTCGTGTTTGTCACAGCTCATTTCAGCTTGTGCCCCGATTGCCACTGCAGACGGTATGATCTATATATGCTGGAGTTGCGTTAGATTGGGCTAAATCAGATAATGATGCCAAAAAAGAGCGTGACACGAGTCAAAAAAAAGCAGATAAACACAACGTGACAACTTCAAGTCGAAACCCACCTTGTTATTGTTACAAACCATTTTGCGCTTCAAATGGTTGACGAGGTCAATGGTGGATTTCGCTGCTCACGGATAAATATACTAAACGTAAAATTGGGCACTGCGTCAGGGACATTACAACTGCCACCGTCCAGATGTTTATATTTTTTCTATTGCATTCATCTCATCCTCGCTGCGCGCCGCAGATCGAGTCCTATTATCAAAAGCATGAAGCAGGACACAAAAACTACAAGCTCTTTTTGCTCTTTTGAAATGTAGGTTTACATTGGATATCAATCCTCTTTGGACGTATCACATATATCCGACATTTATTCACTCTGAAACAGGGATTAGATCAGCCTTGCCAACAAAGATATTTTACACCAAAGACGAACCACGCCAACGTCTAAATAGCCCATGATATGAAACCCCCCAGGCTCAATTAGCCTACTTAAATCGCCCGCGATAGTAGATTGGGGAAAGTCAACCAATTGAATGTATATCTTCTCAGGCCCAACATAGCCATTGAAACGATGGCGTCCTATCCGAGGGTTTTCAAATCGGGCCTTGGGGACGTAGAACGGGGGTGGAGGAAGGATATTTGGGTTGCATGTACCCCGCACTGGGAATGTCAGATCACCCCCACCGAAGACGCCCTTGAAGTTGAACCCCCCGCCCTGAACCTTGCCTTCAACCATATTAATTCTGAAGTGCCTTGGTCAGTGAAGGTGTTGGATGTTGCTTTGGTGTCATTGCACGTACCGCTACCAAGAATGGATTCGATTGGAGATTTTGGAGGAGCGTCATGCATTCGCTCGTATTTATGCATCTCATGCTCTCTGATGACCATATTCGGAATGCTGCGTTGGCGCTATTCTTGCCTGGCGGATTCCATCAGAATGCTCTAATAAATAATCCGCCTTTGAAATTATGGAATGGACCAGGAGACATGATGCATGATCACGCACACCATACATATTCTGTTAGACTGAGGAACATTTGAACTAAGCGTGGGATTCTACAAGGGCATGAAACTGATGAATGGGTAGTGACTCGCATAAATTGAGTATATCAATAGGTCCATCTTCTTCAGCACCCGGGGTTTTAAACTTGGTTAGGGATAGTGCGTTCATGTGGTCATGTTAAAACGGATGCCATCAGAACCCTTGAACTTCGGATGATACCTAGAGTTTTCCAGTTGGAGAGCAAGAATGTACTGCGTTGGAAACGCGTGCCAAAACTTCGAAGAGCACAGGTGACATTTACGTGAACATCCTGTGGCTGGAATGGTGGATATGGAGATAAAGACGCTTATGTGCGCTGAATGAATGGCCGCCGTGTTTGTATGTGTTAATTTATCTGTACACATGTTGGTGGCTCACACTAGATCACGCTAGATCATGCTGGGTCACTATGCACCTCAACGAAAAGACTTGTGAAGCAGAAATTGACATTTTCCTGGAAAGTTGTCCCGGGGCCCTTTGAACGTCGTTCGAAGCTTCGACGTGTTCAACGCTTCCTTCTTTACATAACATATTTACAACGTATCATGATGCCATCTCTTTTTTTGGAAGACATTTTGCAAGTGTCGCTTTGGAGCGATCTTCTCCTTTTCTTATTTTTAAAAAGGCCTTGTTCTCCCAGATCACTGCCACCGTCCAGATGTTTATATTTCTCTATTGCACTCATCTCATCCTCGCTCTGCAATGCAGGTAGAATCCTGCCATTCAAAATATGAAGCACGACACAAAAACAACGAAGCTCTTTTTTTTCTTTTGAAATGTAGGTTTACATTGGATATCAATCTTGAATGTATCACACATATCCGACATTTATTGGCTCTGAAACAAGGATTAGATCAGCCTTGCCAACAAGATATTTTGCAGCAAAGACGAACCACGCCAACATCCAAATATCCCTTGATATAATATGCTCCAGGCTCAATCAGCCTATCTAATTTGCCTGTGATAGTAGATTGGGGAAAGTCAATCAATTTAATGTCTAGTGTTTGGGGCCCAACATAGCCATCGAAAAGATGGCGTCCTGTCCGGGGGTTTTCAAATCGGGCCTTGGGGACGTTGAACGGGGGTGGAGGAAAATCTGGGTGTATGTACCCGTCAGATCACCTTCACCGAAGACGCCCTTGAAATGGTCCCCCCCGCCCTGAACCTTGCCTTCGACCATATTAATTCTGAAGTGCCTTGGTCAGCGAAGGTGTCGGATGTGTCATTGCACGTACCGCAGTAGTTGATTCAAGTGGAGATTTTGGAGGAGTGTCGTGCATTCGCTCGTATTAATGCGTTTCGTGCTCTCTGACCACCATATTCGGAATGCTGGGTTGGCCCTATTCTTGCCTGACGGGTTCCGTCAGAATGCTCTAAGAAATAATATGCCTTTGAAATTATGGAATGGACCAGGGGACATAATCACGCATGTCATCCATATTCTGTTAGGTTGAGTAACATTTGAATCAAGCGTGGGATTCCAAAGGGGCTGAAACTGATGAATAGATAGTGACTCGCGTAAATTGAGTATGTCAATAGGCCCATCTTATCCAGGGGTTTTAAACTTGGTTAGGGATAGTGCGGTCATGCGATTATGCCAAAACAGATTCCATCAGAACACTTCGTGATAGACTGTTGGTGAGCAAGAATGTTACCGCATTGGGAACATGCCGAAGAGGACAGCTGACATTTACGTGAACAGCCTGCTAGAATGGTGGACATAATGGTGTTTGTACGTGTTATCTTTCAACACGTCTTTAGCATCCAGCCCGCTCAGGCTCAAGGTCAGTCCACTTGTGCAGGTCGCCATGCCACTGCCTCATTCAGGCTCACAGGAAATGGTACTGACTGGCACTTTGATCTGACATGATGGAGATTCGATGCCCATGGTCAATATTCAATCCCCAACGTGCTGATCATCGATCAATGAGCACATCTTGACTCGTCCACATCAACGCGCCCACATCAACGCACCTCTGTGCATTGATAAGAAGCTTTGATTTTGCAATGTCCATGTCGACCGCTGTCCTCGTCGGCTCGGCTGCAAGTACGTGCAAACATCTCGCCTTTGTCAAAGTTTTAACTTGCCCTCAAGGCCATATCATCCGATGGGCACGCTTATCGTCGCGCTGCACAAGATGTAAGACGCCACCTACATAGCTCATGGAGCAGCTCTCAACCATCCACCCAAGCTGGCCATCAATGAGCTGTAGACCAAATCTAGTATCGCAACCCTGGAAAAGAAGACAGAGACGACTGACGCACAATATCCTCTTCCTTTCGTCCAGACTGTGCATCGATGACTTTGGCTCGCTCCTCCCGTACGGCAAAGGCGGACCAAGAAAGTTTTGGGAAAGGTACCATGCCCTGTACTGCCCCACCTCCACACGCAACCTCCATCTCTTCGTTTATCTCTGCAACCCAGGCCGAATCGGGGACCACTGCAAATGGTAGTGTGCCCTCAACAAAAAATTCATTCGCTATCCAGGCTTAGCGTCGCAGTGGGCGAGACGAAGGAAGACTACGTCACTCTGACCTAACTTATATTAGCTAGCTGACTGAGCTGGCGCATCGATGCAGAAACGGGCGGCGGAGGTCTGATGACGCACGTGAATGAGTCATTTGAATGAGCTAAGAACGACGTGAGTGCACTTTGCTTGTGTACGCACTTTTTTTTGACGTCGTGGTTAACGTGTTTGTATCTGCTAGGGGATTTCGCAGTTCTCAGATCCGACCAGGAAGCGTATAGCGGCACGGCTAGCGCGGCGCCGCATGTGAGGTTGATAGTAATTGGCGGCCGAAGAGAAATGAAGATGAAGATGCCAAAGTCGTCATGCGGACACCTCGGTTGGCGCCGTTTCTTCTTAAGTCATACACAAAGAGCCGGTACTGAAACGGTTATGCAAAATTGAGGCTGTCAAGGCGATGCTGAAATGGGCGCGCATAGATCCAAGCCACTTTGCTAATTTTATTCAGGGCCATGGTACTGCTCGCGTGCAAAACCGAGCACAGGCCGATATGGACAGAGTCTTGTGGACGGACCGTTGCCGCAGTTGGATGACAAACGTCGAGGTCGTGTTGAGGGAGACGTTCAGGTGGAGTCTCGTACTGCCCTTGGCGCAGACGCGGCGACTACAGATGACGTGCACAGGGGTTTCTTCATTTCGAAAGGCGATTCATTCCCAGCACACAGGTTTCTCCTGTCTCATGGTCCTATTTTGCAGACACGATGGTTTGGGCCAACGGTGATAAATACGCGCATGAGCGGTTCTGTAACGCTTGCACGCGGCGTTTTCAAACAGATGATTTGTGGTAACGATCAGTCGAGATGAATCGGTATAAATCTTGGGACGTTTAATCCAGATCGGTCCTTGAACGGTGGGATGATGAGGTCGATTTTGCATTTGGATGTATTTGCACCTGTGCGTGTATAAGCCGTTAATCGTCCCTTCTTGTAGGATCCATCCTCGCAGATTGTTAATGACATTGTACGTTCTTCCTCCAATCCTTGAAACGTCTGCAAAAGGCAGTGTCAGTTCTGACGCCTTACTCTAATCTTAGTTGTGGATGGCGGTATCATCGGTATTGTCAACACTTGACATGCTAAGGCACAGGACGAGAACGGGGTTGATATTGATGTCTGGAGCTACAAGTCAGACGTATGGACTGACCTATTTTCTCTCGAAAGCTTCCCACAGCCTCTTGAATGTTCCATACGTGCTCGCTTTGTTGAAGCTGAAACACGAACTCACCCCGTGGTTGCAAATGCAAGTGAATGCTTGAAATAGCTTGCGGGAGGTGCTTCAAGTTGACGTCGTGCAATTTTATATCGCGTATTTCAGGCCATCGGTAACCGATGTCTATTCGACCTGCTTGTGAGGTGACTTTCATCTCGGTGTAACAAGATCAGGAAAACTGCGCGCAACTTGGGAAGGCTTACTGGATAACGTTGTCGTTGAGCCAAGTGCTACTAAGTATTGTACGCACAGCGCCAATAATACATTTTCCCAGCCTGCGGGCACAGCCCCTCTGATCAGTCCCGCGGGTACCTGCCATGTCTACGGCACCGCGACGACGGTACCAGTCACAGGCTCACACAGGTTCGTTTGCTGCCGTATCTGCTTGCGCAATCAAGGAATTCCCTTATATTCATGAACTGACTCCGAACCAAACCAGGACTGATCACCCCATGCGTCCGTACTTATATATCCGGCGCATCAGATCATCAGAGTGACATTTGTAAGATAGATGAAACTGAGCTATGCCGATCCATATCGGCCGCTCGAAAGAAATGCATGGCATGGGTTTAAATACTTATCACGGACGTATCGATTCTAGCAATGGTCACCCCAACCCTTCTGGTTTTTTCGGCGGCGCTTTTGCTTACGCTGGCGTGGCTTCGCTTCCGATCGAAGAATCTTCCTTATCCTCCTGGACCACCTCCAAGACTGATATTTGGCAATGTGCTGGATATCCCATCCGAAAAGCCTTGGGTAGCTTTTCGAGAATGGACCAAACAACTTGGCAGTATGTGAAAAATCCTCTTGCCGCCTGTGTCCATACTAACACACCCTCCAGGCAACATTATACATTTATCTGCCCTGGGCACGCATATCGTAGTGCTTCACAAGATGGAGGACATAATGGAGCTCATAGGGCGGCGCTCGACCATCTACTCAAGCCGTCCGTGGGTTCCGATTACCGACATGTATGTCTCATCATTCATACGCGTGCACGCAACACTGACGTTCGTCCTTTCTTTCTTTCCTTAGATTAGGCATGGATAAAGTCAGCCTTTTCATGCCGTACGGCGAACAATGGCGCAAACACAGATTCTTTTTCCAAGAAGGGTTTGGGAAGCGCGCCGTACCGCTGTACTATCCCGCGATCGGAGACAAGGTCCAACTATTCCTTCATATCCTTCTTACAGACCCAGCTCGGTTCCAAGACCACTGCAAATGGTGAGTGAGTGTGATTTGAACATCTGGGTAATCTGTAACCCGTTCCTCAGGTTCAGCGCCGCGGTCAACATGTCTGTCATATTTGGGCACAGCGTCATGGTGGGGGAGACAAAGGATTACTATGTCTCTCTTGCAGAGCGGGTCTTTTCCGTGACGACGGAGCTCATGCACCCTATGAGCACTCTCATCAATGCCATCCCACCTCTCAGGCACATCCCACCCTGGGTTCCAGGCGCATCGACGCAGAAACGGGCAGCAGAAATCAACAAGACGGTGAAGACGCACATAAACGAGCCGTTTGAGTCTGCCAAGAACAGCTTGGTGAGTGCGCTTTTCGTTTTTGTGGCGTCGTTATATTGAACGCCGGTCGCAGTCCACGAAAATGCCCAAGGAATGCGTGACGACAAGGCTTGTGCAACACCGCCTGGCGAGTGGTGGTAAGATTGAGGATGAGGACGATATCAAGACCGCAATGGCGACCGCTTACCTAGGTGGGTAGTGTTTCCAGTTCTGAACGTCACTGTAATTGAATCGGACTCAAGCTGCATGTGGTCCCGACACGGTAAGCACATTGAGATCAGAAAGGCATTTTCTAGCAAGCTGATCAAGCGCAGATCAAATCAGCACTCTCGGTTTTCTTCATGGCCATGGCGCTCCACCCTCTTGTGCAAAAAAGAGCACAGGCAGAGATCGACAGCATCGTGGGGACGGGTCGGTTTCCGACGTTTGATGATAGACCATCGATGCCTTTCATCGATGCCCTATTGAGGGAGACATTGAGATGGAGGCTCGTTGCGCCCCTCGCTGTTGCGCATGCAACGACAGAAGACGATGTGTATCAAGGGTTCTTCATCCCGAAAGGTAAGTTATATTGCAGCACCTGGGCCCTCATATTTAATATCACCCCCTTTAGGCACGATCATTTTCGCCAATGGGTGGTAAGTGGATGAGCGAAACATTCCCCGCGTTTGTGAACACGTTTTTTCAGGGCCCTTAGCCAGGACGAGTCGACATACGCGAATCCTGAAACATTTGATCCCAACCGTTTCTTTAATCCGGATGGGACTTTGAATGACGACAAGGTCGAATTTGCCTTTGGATATGGACGGAGGTACGTGCAGCACTTCTCCTTGTCCTAGTTGTGTACTAAAACGTATCGTTTTCCTTAGGATCTGCCCTGGTCGATTCCTGGCTACCTCTACGTAGGTATACTTTGTTAGTTTGTAAACGCGCAATTCTGACGGACCTATGCTTCTTTCTAGTTGTGGATGGCGATAGTCTCGGTGCTATCCACATTCGACATATCAAAAGCAAAGGACGAGAATGGAGTTGAAATCGATATCGACTCGGAGGCGTTTTCATCAGTCTCTTTAAGGCAAGTTGGGCATTTGACAACAACAGCCACGACTGACCACTTTCGTGCTTCTTTAGCATACCACCATCTTTTCAATGTTCTATTCTTCCTAGATCAGTACAAGCTGAAGTAAACATTCATTCCGCTGTCGCCAGAGCATAAATCATAGAGGATAGGACAGTGCTTCATATTAACGTTATTTTATATATAATAGTGTATTATGGATCTCCTGGTCAGGAAACCAATGTACAGTGTGTGTGGATTATGGTTTATAGACGAGCGCGAAGGCAGCGTGACTTTCTTGCCATGGGATGACGCTTCGAGGACTAGACACCTTCACTCGGTTCTTAAATTAGCCAGCTTCAAATAACTTCGGCTGCGAACTGTGAGTGTGACACGTGACACGTGATACTTTGAGATTTACTTCCATTCTCTTACTTCCCAACAAACGCATACCTGTACGAATTCTGGGGCAGAGGTTCATCACGAAGAAACTGTTTGTGGCATGTTCGGAGAGCGTGTGAAGAGTGCTCCTGGCACGCTTGATGCATGATGGTTGACAAGTTGCTGCGGGGTCACCGGTCACCTGAAGGACATAATTTTTTTTTGGGGGCACGTACTACTCACTCCTTCCTTGACTTTCATGCCTATATCGAATTACAATTTTAGGTATTGCACGCATGCAGCTCAAATCGCAGTGAATACAGTCGATTTGACCTGAGGTACGACTATCCATTAAATCAGTGTTTCTTCCTGGCCCACGCTTATGTGCACGCAGGCCAAGCCGCCAAGGTTAGCAGAGTCATGGGGGGTCGGACCAGTTGCCTCCATTTGAGGACTCGTTGCTCCATATTGATATGGTAAGGTAAAAAGGTCGCTGCGAGGCATGGTCCGGGCCTCTCTGTTCCGCATGCGACAATCAAAATGACATCCGGGGGTTTCTTCATCCTTATAATGTAAGCAGTTTCACTCATAATAGGTTTGATTATCCCACCGATTCGGCAGTAAGCACGTGAATGTCCAGCAGACCTATGTCCGTTTTCAAAAGCCATTAGCAAGGAAGACGTGATATATGAGCATCATGGAGCTTTCAATTCTGACCGGTTCCTTATTCTGCACATTATTCCGGACAACAACGGGCCGAATCTGCTTTTGGACATCGATGTAGGTTTCCTTGTTATGTCGATCAAAGATGACATATCAATTGCTTCATAGGTATTATTCCACCGATTCGGCGGCAAGCACATGAATGTACAGTGCACCTGTGTCCTTTTCAAAGGCGATTAACTAGAAAGACATGAACAATCCTGGAGACCGCTTTTTTTCCCTGGCCATTATTCTAGATAACGACAGGGCCGAATTCGCTTTTGGATATCAAAGTAGGTTTCTAGGGGTCTGTTCATCACCTCAACCTTGTAGGATCCTGGAACATGCCTGGTTGTGTTGTCTCGTGTACACTAAGTCGAGCGATGCACAAAACCATTCCTCAACGTTGTAAATGTCAACAGTTTTCGTGTTGTTATAGGATGAAAGCATCGCTCTACTTCCTCTGCTTCTACCCCTGGTTTTAGTTCTGGCTTGGGCTCTGGAACACAAGTGATAGCGTGGGATGTATTTCTTTCAACATCAACATCAACATCGCATCCTTGCCTGTTTTTTCGCACCACTTCTATTATAAAGAGTTTCATCAGACACAGTCTTTCACCCCTACCCTCGGGCATGCCCACACAATTATTTCAACGACTACAGTGCGCCCGAGCGCACTCATGGCCGCTCCTACATCCTTGCCCGTACGTACCTCCAGACCAACCCGTAGACGCAAATCCCTGCCCACCCACACGGCTCTGCTCACCCGTGCATCACCACACTCTAGCTAGACGAGGTGGGCGACGAGCAACCTCCGAGTCGAGGCGCGATTCCGGGTCTGGGTCTTCGGTGAAGAGGCTGGAGAGGGCGGAGCAGAGCAAGAAGGCATTTATTAAGCAGTGGGCAAGGTCGGTGCGGGCAGCGACGGAGGGGGCGTCGTTGGAAGGAGATTCGGATGAGGCGCAAGGTGGGAATGGCCCGGGGAACGGGAGATGGGATAGCCGGGAGGACGAGGTTGTGATTCTGGGACAGCGATACGCGGCGAAGCCCAGGGCGCCGATGACGGGTATAACGGCAAAATCCAAGTTGACGATCAAGAGCAGGAACTGTGTTCGCCACCTCAACCTGCGCAAGTCGGGGTATTCGGCCGCGGATGAAATGATGTTTCTTGTCTCTTCTCTCGTCTTGCTCCAGCCTCACGCGGACTTGCAGTCAAGGGAGATGCATGGTGGACCAGTGGAGCCCATCGAGGTTGATCTCAATACGAGCTCGGAATCGTGCTCTGGGACGGAGAATGCGTCCAGGCCGTCAGCGGATGTGATCATGACTGAGTCGAATGTGAAAGAGGGCGAGAAGGGGCGATGAATGACATCAAGATGGAGGAGCCTGGAGGTTGGGAGGACGAGGTAGTGCAGCAAAGGGATATCCATGTTGGACCAGTGGAGCCCATCGAGATTGATCCGAGGTCAGAGTCGCGCTCTGGGACGGAGAAAGCGTCGAGGCCGTCAGTGGATGTAATCATGATTAATGGGCCGGATGTGCAAGAGGTGCGAGAAGGGGTGATGAATGACATCAAAATGGAAGAGCCTGGAGGTTGGGAGGACGACGTGCATGAGTTGAGCCATCGCGTGTGCCGCAGCAGAAGCAACCTGGCACGATAGAAAGAACGGGATCAGCTGCGAGGACATGTACGTTTGTGCACGCGAGGAGTACGGGGATGAAGGTTTCAGGGCGCTAAGCATTTTTTGGTGGACCTGAGGAGCTCGGCACACGGACCGCGGTGGCCAGTGAAGGATATTGCCACGCCTGGCAAAGAACGAAGATGAACCACTGCGCGCAACCAGCACGTCGTGGATTGTAAGAATGGCAAAGTATGTTTTAACGTGTTGTCGTCCTGCTGTGTTATGTTGCTCTGGCTTTCTGTCTTGCTATCTGCTTTCTTGATTGCTTTCGATTTTTCGGTTATGTTAGTAGTGACCCTGTTTAGGACGTTAGTATCATAGAATATATTGGATGCTGTCAAGCAGTAATGAAGAGACATGCCTGGTACGCATCAACTCTTCATCATAGTTGTGGCTAAGTCATCCAAATATGAGTTCGCCTTATTTGTGAAGCAGAGGGCAGGGGGGGAAGGGGTGATCACCACGTCGTCGCGTATGTTTATTGTTCTCTTTCCCAGTTTCCGTTGGCCTACGCCCCTCATTTCCCGGTAACGGTATCATGTCAAGGCATAAGTGAGCCACGATGAAACTGCACCCCTTTCGGCTCCGAAATTCGATGTCTGTGTCAACTACTTCAGTACTGCGAGTGGCCCAAGCAACTCGGTGGTCATCTCCTATTTGTCAAAAGATGTTTTAACATGCACTCGAGGCGACATCATCAATATGTCGGCGATGAGGACGCATATCGTAGTTCTTCTTCGGATCCATTTAGATTTGGTTTCGACAAATTCGATTCCCTCATGGCAAAGAGTGGCGTAAGCATCGATTGAAGGCTGGAGTCAAGCTGATGTACCACCCCACTTTCGCCATGTATTCTCACTGTAACACAGATTGATCAAGGATCACTGCAAACGGTGCGGCAAAGAACATGCCTACGCGTGACTCGTCCTTTACCTAGGCGAGGTAAGGGACCACTACTACGTCACTTTGGCCGAACGGCTGCGAGAGCACCCTCATCAATGTCATCGGATCCGCCCTTCGGCACATACTATCCTAGGTTCTGGGCGCATCGAAGCAGAAACCGGCAGCGGTCAAAAAGATGAACGCGCTTAATCATTCGGAATTTGAAATTATCTTGCTTGATAAAGGATGAGGGTGAATGTTTAAACCAGTTCAATTGTCTTATCCTTCAAGGGCAGCAGACCGATAAGATCAGATAATGTCTTAGATAAGATAGGCCACGAGAATTATGGAGGAGGACCTTGCCACAAGCAAGGTGTCCCTGAGCTAATAATAACTTCGGCTAATTTCGTCACATCACGCGGGTATTCTTTCCATAATGCTCCACCATCTTGTTGAGAAATGATCACAGACAGAGATGGACGGAACCGCGGGGAAAGACAGGTTGCAGACGAAGCTCGAGGACAGATCCTCATCCCTCTTGATGTTGTGTATGCTTGCGGTGCTCATCGGTTTTTCGCATACGACTACTGAAGGCAACGTGTACAAGGACTTTGCCATACCGAAAGACAAGCCATGAACTGTTGTAGCAAGGTCTCGCCTATCTCAACAAGTCGATAGGCACTCGTCAGCACTATCACGCCTTCTCGCATATGCGGCTTGATTGAAAAACGTTGACATTCCCATAAAGAGCTACCATTTGATAGATGGATGACCTTTATTGCCGATATCCACCCTTATCCACCTCGGCGAGATAAAAAAAACATCGGCCAAGATACGGACCATAGGACGATACTTATCCCGCTGCTTGTGGGGCATCACGAAGGGACTGCAGTTGATGAACTAAATGCATGCGCTGTGGTGCTTCTTCGCGATGCGAACCAATTCAAGATCCGCTTTCAGCGAACACTCCGAACGGTATGCCCTTGCAACGCGTATACAAAGTTCCACGACGACCCACTATGGTCGAGGACGAATTGTCATCATGCTGACGTTTGGAATCCGATATCAAGACGAGGAAACAGAGGACGAAAATATTGTTTTAATTTGGCGGTACAGGCATGAATATCGTGTCGGGGTCCTAATGCGATCCATTGGAGATTTCCGTCACTTATGTCTTTTGACAGGTTGCGTCGCGCTGAGCTTGGTGTCTGTCGGAGCTCGTCAAACCCTCGGCCGCACCAAGCGTGTACCTTCGGTAGAACGTATAGCAGCGTGAGGGTACTTATAGCGTAGAGCGAGTCAGACCAATAGATCTTCTGACGAGCTAACCACCACCCCGTGACGGTCGCCTACTCAATCACGCGCTTGCTCTCACGCCCGTTGCATGAGTGTCTATTGCTTTGGTTACTTCTCCATGTGGGGTATTTCCACCCTCCATGACCATATGACGATGCTTATCGGGCATCGCGTCGGGACCGCTGCACATGTATTTCAAATTTTCATCAATCGGCTCCGTCGCGACGTGGATCAGTCCAAGTTACGCTCCCGAACACTCTGGTATAAAGTTCCGCGACGAACCAGTATGGTTGAGCACGTTTGGGAATCGATATCGGAACGAGGAATATTTTGGCGGTACATGATGTTTTTGTAGCAGGTTGGGTCGCGTTGGGCTTTCTGTTTCGGATCCACTCTCTATATGGAGTAATGTGTCGATGCTTATCAGGTATCACGACGGCAGACATGTATTTCAATTGTTCATCAATCTGCTTCGTCGCGATGCGGACCAGTTCAAGTAACGTTTTCAACGAACTCCGAATGCTGTGTCGGTACCAAATTTCCGCGACGCCATTATCATTACGACTGTCATGTCTGACGTTTGGAAACTGATGTCGGGCGAGGAAACAGAGGAGTTTTAATTTGGCGGTACCGAGGCACGAATATCGTGTCGGTTTGTGCCGGAATCGGCATACAACTAATCTGTTTCAGATGGAGCGTGACGCTCCCTGTTGCAGTATGTCGGGGTTCTAACGCGATCCAGTTGTTTTCGAGGAAGTAGTAGCGAATAGTAAACGAGTCGGTTGTTGTCAGTGAAATATCTCATCGCGCAGATAGTCGGAATCGGTTCTGTTGATTTGCCTGGTAGGTAAGTTGTTAAGATCTTATTCAGTTTGAGAGCAAAGCGCTTCCTCGAGCTCCGTGCTATGACGTTCCGCATCCTCTCCTCCCTTTGCACGCCTCGCCCAATGGTTAATAATTAAATCAATCTGTGAGATTAAATCGTGTTTAGTAAGTATCACCAACCTCATACCGGATAAACACACCTGTTCGGTAAAGTTATTCCATAACTCGTCGGCTTTAACAAGCAATTCGACGATGTTGACGTCACGATAGAGCTTGCCAGGCTGGCAGAATAAACCACGTGCCCTGTTGCTTGCTTCCCAGGACTTGTACAACGTCGCGCTCGTAACGAGCCTTCAGTGCTTCCATCACCACGAAACAGAACCAATAACAATTGCTTTGTATATTGCCAAGGCGATGCGCACTCGAGCACTCGTTGATGGCGCAAACGAGCAAGACCAATTTAGGGAGGGATATACGATGGCCTTCACGGAACGCGATGTGTTCCACGAGAAACTGTCGATTCGTTTCTTCCAACCTATGATCTGGGTAGAGACACTTCATCTATAGCTTTTATCGGGAGTCTCTGTGGCTTCCGACCTTCGGCCTGGGCAGCGTGCTGCTCATCGTTTCGGAGTCGGGAAGTGAGTTAGCTTTTCTGTTCATTCGTTTGAAAAAGGATTTAGCAGCAGATTGTTGCATTCGACGATCCATGCACAGGTGGACTTTTCCTTCACCTCCATAGGTGAGGGTGATGATCAGGTATTCGTGCTTGGTTCTAGCATCGGATTTCTGCCACTTTCCAATGGTCGAACTCGAGATGTTGTATGTCGGGTTCCGAATACAGAGAGCGTAAACGGTCGCGATAGCTCTCAATGGAGCGATATCCTTCCCCTATGGGGAGGAAATGATCCGGAAAAAGTAAGCGATCGATGAGGTGGTGCAGAGAGGATGGGCGCGAATGGGGACTTTATATCATAGATGAAAGATCATATTGCCGTACCGTGCAGATAATAATTGTGCCCATGTCGAATTGAGGGGAGCGTCTTGCGTTGCCACTGTGTAAAGCCGTCCTTCCTAAAACAGCCAAATTGAAGGAAACTAGGCAACGAACAATAAATAAGGACAGAATAGAAATCCCCATTTGAAGTTATACATGCCTCCGCGCAACCTCCGCGTGTGCTAAACCTGCTGAACGGCGCTTGACACACTTGACCGGCAGCTTGCTATACCAGCTATGGTAGAAATAAGGGTTGGATGCCGGTGGAGAGAATTGTTCGCACGGCTGCACACAAAACCAGGCGCAGGTAGCGTCCACGTCTGAACGTTGGTTCCCTTATGTATGCACGATTCTTTGTTCTGCAACCGATTTCTGAAATTTGTTTATGTTGGGGTCTTGTGTTATTTTTAAATAAGCGTAAACAATGGCTTCCACTTGTTTACTCTTCTGGACCTGTAAAGAAAGAAAGTTCCCATTCAGTCTTCTGCACCAGGCCCAGCGACTCTGTCAGGCACGGCGCTTTAGCTTGCAGATTTCCGCGCCACACGTAGCGACTTTATCGGACACGGAAACAACGGCACTTTAGCGAGACAGATTTCGACGGGAGAAAACCGAAGCCTCGGCCTCAGAACATAACGAACCGAACAAAAAACGGTCATTGCAAAACTCACTCGGGACAGATCTATGCTTCACACATGGCGTTCATCATGCATCTCCACCTTCCGTACAAAAGCGTGCATAATTGGGGAACGGCATCAGCGCATACAAGGTGATCGTGACTCGTCATATATGCGTCATAGACTTCACGTTACTAATGGGAACACCTCCCAAGCATGTTGTCAACAGTCGCGAAGAAAGTTTGATGTTCGCCTATGATAAACGTTTCTCAGCAATCAGGCAGACGAGGCCGTGCTGTGAAAAGCGAGGAGGAAGAGGTCACGAACCGTAATTTGTGTAAAGCTCTACAAAGACATGGAACCTGCAGGGGAACTAACGGCAATTTCCGTAAAGCTTAAGCCTATTCAATTCCTCATGGTGACGGAAAATTGATCGATGATCGATTGACGTTTATTCCTCGCCGACTGGGCGACAAAGGTATGATCCTGTCGAGATATAACTCAATGCAAATAAGGCTCGAAAGTGACGCTTTGAGCTCAAAGCTTTTTGGGCGGCATTCACACCCTCTGAGACATGCCAACTCTGGTGCAGGCACTGCAAAGTCCACGCATCCGCGTCTCACGGACTTCACTTCTCCCGACGTAGTAACCGGCCCATCGGTGTGGCAAGAATGCCGATGCCATGAGGTCTAAATAGAAGCCTGAATTGGCACAAGGGAACCATTGATCCTATTCAGCACCGCTCTCCGACTCGTCCTAATGTCGACCATAATCGCTCCCTCCTCCTTGTTTCTGCAATTGTGCTCGCACTGGCATGGCGCAAGAAATCACACGTGCTTTATCCCCCGGGGCCGCCTCCAAAGCCAATCATTGGAAATGCGCTAGACATTCCATCAGAGTCGCCGTGGGTTAAATACTTGGAATGGTCGAAACAACTGGATAGTAGGCTGTGGCAACTTGTCTCTCCGTCCATGAATTCATCTTTCTCTCCCATGTAGGTGATATCATCCACTTGTCAGCAATGGGCACGCACATTGTCATCCTGCACAAGTTGGAAGACGTCGCCACGCTGATGGAAAAACGCTCCACCATCTACTCAAGTCGTCCATGGATACCTATCGTGGAGCTGTAAAACGATCATCTGCTATTTTAACGTGAAACTGAAGCCTATCTATTTTTTTAGATTAGGTACTGGTAACAACACCGCTATTATTCCGTATGGCAAAGAATGGCGCAAGCAAAGAGTCATGTACCATGAAAGTCTTAGAAAAGAGACTATGCCATTTTATCACAGGACGTTTACCGAAAAAGTGCACCTATTCGCTGACTTGCTTCTCCGCAGTCCAGACCGATTCAGAGATCACTGCAAATGGTACGTTAGACAGGTGTTGAGGCAATTAAAAAAATTCACTTCTGCATGCAGGTTGAGTTCCGCGATTGCCATGTCCGCTGCCTTTGGGCATGACGTTGCGGTGGGAGAGATGAATGACCGCTGTGTTACCCTGGCCGAACGGGTCATGGCTGCTGTGTCTGAGCTTACTCATCCAGGCGGGACCCTCATCAACGCAATCCCGATTCTTCGACTTCTACCTGCTTGGGTTCCGGGTGCATCGACGCAGCGATGGGCAGCAGAAGCGAAGAAAATGTTTCGGACACACAGAGATGGATCTTTCGAACTTGTAATGCACAACTTGGTGGGTATTGCCCAAACATGCTCAACAAGTTCAAGTTCTTGATCATTCACAGCTGGCCGGGACCGCAAAGGAATGCGCATTGACGAGGCTGCTGGAGCGCCGCCTAAAGGACAACAATACAATGGTCGAGGACGAGGAGGAGCTCAAGGACGCTATCTCCGGCGTATATTTTGGTGCACATCATCTTTCTCTGAAATATGTGGCGGTATTGACTTCACGTTGAGCTAGCACGGAAACGGTAGGTGGGTTGAATCAAAAGACATTTCTTGCAAAGCTGATCTGAGCGCAGATCCAAGCAACACAGCTGGTTTTTATCATGGCAATGGCGCTACACCCTGCAGTGCAAAGACGAGCACAGGCAGAGATCGATAGAGTTGTGGGGATCGACAGGCTGCCCACGTACGATGACAGGCCCTCGTTATCTTGCATCGACGCTGTTCTAAGGGAAACCCTGCGATTTATGCCTGTCGTGCCTCTTGCTGTTCCACATGTGACGATCAAGGATGATGTATATAAAGGCTTCTTCATCCCAAAAGGTACGTCACATCATGACACATAAGTACCTCAGTTTCATGTTCATCTGGCAGGCACCCTCGTTTTGCCAAATTTGTGGTAAGTATGTCAAAGTACATAAACGTATGGTAATCTCACTGTGAAAACCATGTCTCAGGGCGATTAGCAGGGATGAAACCATATATGAGAATCCTGGGGTGTTTAATCCCGACCGTTTCTTGAATCCGGACGGAACTCTCAATGAGGACAGCACCGACGTCGCTTACGGATATGGACGCAGGTATGTAGCCAATATGCAGTTCATTTACATATTTCTATCATCGCCCTTCTAGAATTTGCCCCGGAAGGTTTATGGCCAACGATGTAGTACGTTATTTCCACTACGCACGAAAATAGTATGTCAAATTTTGACGGATTTTTATAGTTATGGATTATGATGGCTACGGTACTATCGACATGCAATATCTCCAAGGCAAAAGATGAGAATGGAATTGAGATAGACATCAAATCGGAGTTCTCGTCAGGTCTTACAAGGTGACTGCAGCGTACGACACGCATTTGACGCTATTGACGCTATTGTTGAAGTTTCCCATGTCCATTCAAGTGTTCCATTGTTCCTCGATCTTCGGAAACGAAGGAACTCGTTCGTTCCGCAGCCATGGACGCCGAAGAAAGCATGAAGTTGACAATGGACTCTTAGTGTGCTTTGCTTCTGCGCAATTACGTATCAGAACAACGGCAGAGTTGAACTGTTATTCACCTATCAGCGATGGGCACACATTGTTGTCCTGCACGAGATGGGGGAAATAATTATGGATACCGGTGATATCTGGGGATGTGGACAGTGAAATCACTTGCCGGTGTTGAAAATAATTTGATATTTCAAGTCAGGTCCTTGTAATAACATCACTTTTATCCCGTGTTGCCAAAAATACGTCTACAGAAAATGTATCTATTTGTTCACTGATTTGCTTCCCTGTAATCCAAATCGAGGTGAATGGTATATATCCCACATCGACGCAACCAGTCAAAATCGTTCTCCAAGCGTTCGGGTACGATGTCACGGTTGCAGATATTGCTTTGGCGGAACGAGTCATGGCGTGGAGGTACCCTCATTGTGGGATATACAACAGCTGGAAACCCATCCGGTATTTGCCACGCTTCTACATGACGAACAAGTCATTCATAGCTTGCTGAATCCTCGAAAGATGTGTATTAACACGGCTGGAGTTGAAAACTATTTTCTTCTATTGAATGCTATTCAAAGCCAAAAGAGTCATAACCGATCGAATTTTACTCCCTCATGACGTTTGGTATGGCGCTAATGATCAATACCAGCACTATTTCCGCGCTGGTGACGCCAACATGACTGAAACAAACATGTCTCAGGTTCAGACACTTCTTTCCACTGGCACTCATGCCCAGAAACCAACACCGCGCCCGCGCACAACACCTCGCGACATTTTTCGCAGGTTACCCTGATTTTGATTACAATCCATCTTCGCCCGTTTCAAACGAGTATCGCCGGCTCGTCAAGCGTTACAAGCGGGAGGGGTCATGGCAGAGAGAAGAAGCTTGGATTGGATTTAGTAAAGCGATGGGGATGCAATTTGCATCGTTTTATGGGTCAAGCGAGGACGATATGAATGCGTGGCATGCGCTGTGCGTGGCACTTGGCGTTGACCCTGTGCCAGATACGATTGTCGAGTGCAAAGAGGTCATCCCATTGTTGTTCTTTTGTCAGATCTACGCTCACTCGTACGATTTCGGCACAGATCATCAAATCAACTCAAGTGAATCTTGTGGATTTTATCGACACCCGAGTGACGGGCAAGCCTGTCAGAATATTTGAAACCGAACAAAAGTTGCGTGAGTATACAAAAAAGACCTCCAAGTTCTTCCCAAAGGAGAGCGCCAAGGAGAGTGGTGTGTTACGATATTTGCTTCGCGAGATATTGTAGACTGCCCCTCTTGTGAGACGGAATCCTGAGGAGGATTTAGTCTCAAGGGAGGGATAGTAGACACTTTACTAATTTTGTCGCGTCCGCGTTCATTATTGAAACGTGTAGAGAATTATGCCGTGGCTCCATCTTATAACCTGGATCGTGCCAATGGTCACTGACTTGGGAACGTTGGTTTGGTGAGGTATGGCTACCGTGTTTAAAACAATCACGTAGCTTCATCGCGCTCTGTGACAACAGACTGCACCTGGCATCCGGAAATCTAATAAAAGTAAGTTAAGGCCATAAGACGCATTACATCGCTAGCATCACCTTCTTCATTGGGATAATTGGGTCCACCGCGTCCGCTCGTCTTCTGCGTTTTCCTGCGACAAATTTCGTGGAGCTACAGGATAGAGACAAGCGCACCGGTTATTGAATGACCCGCAATCAAATCAAGTGTGTTTGCAATTTATTTTATTTTATTTTTTCGCACACAAATGTGAAATGGCCACGCTATCACCGACAACGACCAACATGAGCTCGACAGACGCTCGCTGTTGGATTACATTAACACTCCGCCAACCACAATGCAGCAGTAGCCCATAATGCCTCCATCACCGCTGGAGCCAGAGACTAGCAGCCTTCTACTCATTGCCTCGCCTTTTTTTCTCCGCTGTTCCAGATGGTGCTCTCGTCTGCCCTGCATGGAGGAGTCACTATGCCAGGCCAATCATCTGTTGCAGGCGGGTTGAAGAGATTGTTATGGAAGAAAGGCTAGACGGTAATGTACGTAGCTGTTGGCTTGTAAGTCTTGCGTTCACGTTGGATAGATGATTCAGATATGATATGCGATCCATTGTTTTTCCCATTGCTTCTTTCCGCATATAGACCTCAATTAATTGAAGACGACATGCTTTTCTACGTGATTCCTCACTTCGACCATCCTCGGAACACTGGCCTAAACTGGCACGCGGCCTTTGGCCCAGGCGACCGGCAAACGCTACTGCTGATGGGGGTTCTAAACAGGCCCTTAGTAAAGGCCCGATGCCAGACAGACGACACGCGGTTTTCTGGAGATTATTGAGAAGTCTCCGGAAGTGGCTGACCTAGACGGGGAGGCGTTCGATCTTGACGGGCAGAAATGCATGGTCAAGGGTAATTCGAATCCTACGATAAGGTACATACTACAAACATATGAACTGTGCTAAATATAGAATGATATATGATATATGAATGTGAACAGAACAAAAGGATGTAAACAATAAACTGCAAAAGGAATGTGTCATACGAGAAGAATAGGAAAAACTAGACGAACGGTGAGCGGACGCGGGCACGGGCTCTACAATTATATAGCCAGCTTACCCCCCCATCCCACAACATTGGCAGTCCCAATGCAAGCAATTATTGTTTCCATCATAATCGCCTCTGCGCTCATACTTGCGCTGACGCGGCGCAAGAGACGCGTTCCTTATCCTCCCGGACCGCCCCCGAAGCTGTTTCTTGGCAATGCGCTCGATGTTCCTTCTGAGATGCCATGGGTCAAATACTTGGAGTGGTCGAAACGGTTCGGTAACGTGATGTCACCATTTTTCTCCATCTTGTTTTGTAATGCCATGATCTAGGTGACATTATTCATCTGTCTGCAATGAATATGCATATCGTTGTCCTGCACAAGATGGAAGATATTATAGAGCTCATGGAGAAGCGTTCGGCTAATTATTCCAGTCGTCCATCAATTCCGATTTCTGAGTTGTAAGACGGTCATGGGCTAAACTAATGCGCAAGCCTGACGCTCGTTATTTAGGCTTGGCAGTGATGACATGACCGCTCTTGTTCCCTACGGTGATAAATGGCGCAAACACAGGACCATACTGCAAGAAGGTTTCAAAAAAGAAGCAATGCCACTTTATCATAGGGTACATGCCGAAAAGGTGCATTTATTCACCGATCTGCTTCTTCGCGAACCAGATCAATTCAAGGACCACTGCAAATGGTACGTCCTGATATATGGATTTTTTGGCGATTCATTAATGTGACCAGGTTGGGTGCCGCAGTCATCATGGGCACTACATTCGGATACGATATTGCATCGGGAAAGATGGATGATGTCACTACGGCAGAACGGATCACGGCTGCATTGTCTTCACTTCTTCAGCCAGGAGGTACCCTTATCAACGTGATTCCGATCCTTCGCTACGTGCCTACTTGGGTTCCTGGTGCATCGACGCAACGGCGGGCGGCCGAAGTGAAAAAGTTGACAGCGGCACATCGAGATGAGGGGTTCGAATACGCGAAGAGGAACTTGGTGAGTTGTTGAAATTTGGTGCTTGCCTCCAGTTGGCTAACGGATGATTCGTAGCTCTCAGGTAGATTCACGGATTGCGTGTTAACGAGGGTACTGCAGCGCCGTCTGAATGACGAAGGTTCAGAATTCAGCGATGAAGATGCAATTAAAGACTCAATGGCAACGGTATACCTGGGTACGCATCACGTTTGATTATAGCTACGCTCGCACTAAATCCAGGTCCAGGTGGTACAGAAACGGTAAGCAAATCATGACAAAATCAAGCTGATCGCCGAGTTATTAATCGGATGCAGATGCAAGCTGCATTAATCATTTTCATCATGGCCATGGCACTCCATCCTTCTGTTCAAAGACGAGCACAGGCCGAGATCGACAAAATCGTGGGAACGGATCGGTTGCCTGAGTACGATGACAGGCCCTTGCTACCTTACATTGAGGCTTTGATGAGGGAAAGCTTGCGATGGAGGCTTGCAACGCCTCTGCTCTTCCACACATGACGGTCAAGGACGATGTCTACAAGGGTTTTTCGATTCCGAAAGGTGATACTGTTTGTTTAGTAACATACAAACTCGCCCATCTCATATCAATCTGTAGGCACGCTTGTTCTCCCGAATGGGTGGTAAGTGCATCAGTCTACCATGATTGCGTTACCAAGACTTTTGCAGGGCACTTAGCCGAGATGAATCGGTATATACAAATCCTGAAGATTTTGACCCGGAGCGCTTTCTCCTTCCCGACGGCACATTGAATGACGACAGAGTAGACTTTGCTTTTGGATATGGACGCCGGTACGTGGTTCTTACTTTGGAATATCCATAATTATCTATCGCTCGTAGACTCTGTCCAGGAAGACACATGGCTAGGGATGTGGTGGGTAATCACAAGTTCGCAAAGCCGATTCTGTTTTGACGTCATTCTTACAGTTGTGGATGGCGATGGCTTCCGTACTAGCAACACTTGATATATCCAAGGCAAAGGACGAGAATGGAACGGAGATAGAGATTGATTGTGAAGCATTTTCTTCGGGTCTTTCAAGGCAAGTTGTACATGCTTACAGGTAGCTGAGGCTATACTAACCAAGCTCTTATTTCAAAGCTTCCCACATGCATTTAAATGCTCAATTGTCCCTCGTTCCCCGCCAGCCGAAACGCTCATTCATTTAGCAGCCACCAGTGCAGAAGGAAAGGCAAATTAGGTGATGATTTTCCAAGTCGTTGCATGTAACCTATATCATTTTTACTGAGCTTGAATATACTTACTTTTCGTGTTAACTGGATGCATGTCAGGCAATGGAGATGGATACGGCCATCCCCAAACTTGACAGGCTGAGTCGCTCTGAGAAAGGGATGTCACAAGGTGTTTCCCATACCAAGTAACGACTGTATTGCGTTGCGGAACGTCCACCCCTCTTGCACCCGAAGATGACATTGGGATTAGGTGATAAATGATGGGGAAAGCTAATTCAGGTAAATATTGGAGCCGGGAACCGGCGGCCGCTGCAGTCGGTTGATTGATTGATTCGTTCACGGTATATTCGCCTCGTCGTACACTTGGCTGTCAAGCGTCATAAGATGTCGATCGGTAGATGGAGAGCCGCAAGGCATCAGGGGGCTGTGCCCGGAGGATAGCTCTTGAAAAAGTGACGAACGAATTAGAAGGTGGATTTTAGAAATATATTACAGTGTAGGCAGAACAGGTCCTGTGGAGTCGTTGAATTTGTAGAGCGTATTGGACGAGGGGTAGGTAGCCTCAGCTGACCACAGTCGCGGCCGTTGCTGACCCAGTCAACCCTTTGGTAGCTGCACACTGTGGGAATTAAAGCATGTGAAAAAAAAGTCCTTGAGGAGGTGAAAAAAAAGTGGAGAAAGTTTCCTTTTCAATGTAGTCAGTGCTTTATTAGCACCTTCCTGAGATCATGGAAACCAAGTACTGAGTAGGTGAAATTCAATTTCTGAGCAGTTGCAATTCAACTCCCTGGAGCTTGAAACATGGAAGTTGAACGTCTCATTTTCACATGAATTTCAGACACCATGGTGTGTGAAATGAAACATCCAAGGTGTGAGTTTCAGGTCAGATGGACATATACTCTTGGGAGTTGAAATTCCACATTCCAATTGTCACAAACACAGTTATTATTATATTATAATTGAAATAACAAATGGTACACTATAAGTTAATTACTTTCTCATCTTATACATGTGCTAGACAATTTTCAGTAGTTATACCTACATCAAAAAAGCATTTAGTTGGTAAAAAAAAAGAAAGAAAAACATACAAGTTTGCCTGAGGGAGACATGTAGGACGCACAGGAGGGAGATGGGTGGAGGGTGATGGCTGGGAGCGAGCGCGTAGAGTACGGCGAAAGGGATTAGACGAGCGGCAACAGATGGGCGTAGGGGCGCAGGGAGACGAGCACGGCGAAAAGGGAAACGAGCGCGACGAGAAGGGAGCAGACGGGCAAGCAGCGGACGGGCGGACGGAGACGGGCGAGTAGACAGGCGGACGCAGACGGGCGAGCAGCGGACGGGTGGACGCAGACGGGCGAGCAGCAGATGGGCGAACGCAGACAGGCGAGCATGGGCGAACGCAGACAGGCGAGCATGGGCGAACGCAGACAGGCGGACGCAGACGGGCGAGCAGCGGATGGGTGGATGCAGACGGGCGAGCAGACGGGCGGGCGGACGGAGATGGGCTAGCAGCGGACGGCGAACGCAGACGGGCGAGCAGCGGACGGCGGACGGAGATGGGCGAGCAGATAGGCGGACGCAGACGGGCGGACGGAGATGGGCGAGCAGACAGGCGGGCGAGCAGACAGGCAGACGGAGATGGGCGGGCGCGGCGGCGGACGGAGATGGGCGAGCAGACAGGCAGACGAGGACGGGCGAGCAGCGGATGGGTGGATGCAGACAGCGGTGGAGGGCGAGCAGACGGGCGGACGGAGAGAGGGCCAGATGGGTGAACGTGACGCGTGACGCGTGAACTAAGCCCAATGCATGAGGGAGGTCAAGTGAACTTGAAGAATTTTCATGCACATGCCACTAAAACTTAAAATTCCAAAGGGGTTGTTTTTCATTTCTACGGCACTGATTTCCAGAACTAGGAGGATGAAATTCAACTTCCAAAATTAAGGTATTCATTTTCAATGCCCAGGAGTTGGGGGTTGAAAATCACAATCATGGGATTAACACTCTTGGGCATTGAATTTAAAGTGATCAATGCCCTGGAGGTTGAATTTCAAACTATTTACTTCCCACAGTGTGCAGCAGAGTACACCTCGAGCGGATCCACCTCGTCCGAATCGTACGCAGACGAACCTACCACCACACCGCCCAAGCACTGTCTCCGGATTCCGGAATGCTGTCCGATGTCGCCGACTTCTGCTAAGTTTATTTGAACATGGTTGTTATCTATCGTCAGGTTCCAACATACCCGGAACGACTCAGCTGCCTCCTCCGGGTATCTTAGCAGCCCGCCAGGTTGGCCCTTCCTCATTCTCACTGTTAAGCCCGCATCATTGACGCCTTGACAATCAGTGTTAGAGAAAGCTAACCGTCGGTTACGACATGGTCATGACTGTTGACAACAGAGACCCTTCTGGCCCAGGACATCATACACGCATGAACCTATGGACCACCGCTCAGGGACGGTTTTAATGGGACTGGACCCTCGGCGCCCGCCTCCTGCCTGACTTCGATGGGCGACCATTGCCGATTGTGACGAACATCCTTAAGAAGGGGGTTCTAAGTAAGCCCTAACGCCTAACGCCTAAGGGCTCGGCGCACACGCAGTTTTCTAACGGTTTAGTACTACTCCGTGACACTGACACATGTGACAATACAGTTCGTTGACCGCCCTGATTTTCTTGTTCGCGCTCCATTTTGTACGCCGAACATTTCACCGGTATTAGATACATCATGCAGTCACCTTTCATCAAATTGACGGTGGGTATCATTCTTAGAGTTGAACAGATGTCAATGACGTTGTTAGAACCTGACGCCAGACAGACAGCATGCAGCCTATTTGTAACTTTTTTTCTCTCTTCCGAATAGAAATGTATATTTGGGAAGGCCGCAGACCGCTGCATATAAAATAAAGTAGCTCTAAAAGACTGCAAGGCAGGAGCCGCCCGGGTATATAATTGTTGTAGAACTGCAGAGAGAATACCACGGACAGAAATTGGAACTCAGAAAATACGCCACTTCTTTCAGGCACTTGAGGGATCCTTGTAGCTGTTTTATAATGTTTGCCAGCAACAGCTACATCTCACATGATAATGTTGTCCACAACATTATAATCTCTTCCCATTATAATGTACATACTGCTGCCAGATCAGCACATGCCAGTGATATTATAATACACAACATTATAATATACCACTTTCCCACCAGTACTGCTTATAGGGTCAAATTTCCTGAAAAGGAGATTACATAATTTTAGAGTCAAACCAATTGTGTAGCCTTGGTCAGTGGCTTTCTAAATTGTGGTTGTATGTCAGTGTTTGGTGCTGATGTCATTGAGATATCCACTGATTGATTTTCAGGGTTGAATCTCCTATAAAGGAACAATGACATAATTTCAGGGTCAACCAATTGTGTAGCCTTGGCCAGTGGCTTTCTAAATGTGGTTGTATGGCAGTGTTTGGTGCTGATATCATTGAGATATTCACTGATTGATTTTCAGGGTCAAATTTCTAAAAAAGGAAATTGATAATGGATTGTCCAGTGGCAGGTTTCCTAAAATGGAAATAGCGCCCTTCGGACTTGCCATTTTGGGAAATTCTACTCACTGTTGGTGATGATGGGCAGCAAGAAATTGCAATATCTCCCTTGATACTGAATATGTTTGTGGCGCTTTTTTTGGAATGTATTCCTTATATATATATATGCACTTATCCACTATGTTAGAATGTAAAAATGCTAATAGTTTCTGTCACAATGCAACATGTCTTGCTCACTGTTGTTGACAGTGAGGAGCAACAAATGACAATATCTCCATCAATACTGGTTGTTTGTGTGGCGCTTTTTGGTATGTCCTTATTAGGCATATAGAAAGGTATTTGGAATGTTGGAATCCAAATAGTATGTACCAATCATGCCACAAATAAAATTGGTATGCTCACTGTCTGCCACAATGAGCACTATTATCTCCACCAAAACAAGATCTTCTTGTGGCACTTTTTGATTTTTGATTTCTTATGATAACAGAGTGTCATTAAGGGTGTCTGGAAGCAGATTGCCCTGCTGATTAATGGGTGATTTTCAGGTTCATGATAAAAGTCTGAACATGATACAGAAAGACTGGCTGACAAGTGGACATGTCAGGAAAATGGGACATTCCACTTGATGTTGCCTAAGGATCCTCTATTGAAACTGTCCTAATGTTTATCTTTGTTTGGTATGATCCCAAATCAAAAACAGTGCCACAAGAAGATCTTGTTTTGGTGGAGATAATACTGCTCATTGTGGCAGACAGTGAGCATACCAATTTTATTTGTGGCATGGTTGGTACATACTATTTGGATTCCAACATTCCAAATACCTTTCTATATGCCTAATAAGGACATACCAAAAAAGCGCCACACAAACAACCAGTATTGATGGAGATATTGTCATTTGTTGCTCCTCACTGTCAACAACAGTGAGCAAGACATGTTGCATTGTGACAGAAACTATTAGCATTTTTACATTCTAACATAGTGGATAAGTGCATATATATATATAAGGAATACATTCCAAAAAAAGCGCCACAAACATATTCAGTATCAAGGGAGATATTGCAATTTCTTGCTGCCCATCATCACCAACAGTGAGTAGAATTTCCCAAAATGGCAAGTCCGAAGGGCGCTATTTCCATTTTAGGAAACCCGCCACTGGACAATCCATTATCAATTTCCTTTTTTAGAAATTTGACCCTGAAAATCAATCAGTGAATATCTCAATGATATCAGCACCAAACACTGCCATACAACCACATTTAGAAAGCCACTGGCCAAGGCTACACAATTGGTTGACCCTGAAATTATGTCATTGTTCCTTTATAGGAGATTCAACCCTGAAAATCAATCAGTGGATATCTCAATGACATCAGCACCAAACACTGACATACAACCACAATTAGAAAGCCACTGACCAAGGCTACACAATTGGTTTGACTCTAAAATTATGTAATCTCCTTTTCAGGAAATTTGACCCTATAAGCAGTACTGGTGGGAAAGTGGTATATTATAATGTCCTATGGTGGGTGTATTATAATGTTGTGTATTATAATATCACTGGCATGTGCTGATCTGGCAGCAGTATGTACATTATAATGGGAAGAGATTATAATGTTGTGGACAACATTATCATGTGAGATGTAGCTGTTGCTGGCAAACATTATAAAACAGCTACAAGGACTATTGGGCACTTGCAGTTTTCTGACAGCTTAACCTCCCCCCACTTCCTACAACACCAGTCCGTATGCAAGCAATTCTTGTATCCATCCTCATAGCCTCCGCGCTCATACTTGCGCTGGTGAAGCGCAAGAGAAGTGTTTCTTATCCTCCGGGACCGCCCCCAATGCTGTTTCTTGGAAATGCGCTCGATATTCCCTCAAAGATGCCCTGGGTCAAATACTTGGAGTGGTCGAAACAGTTCGGTAATGTGATGTCACCACTTTTCTCCATCTCATTTTTGTAATGTGCCATGATCTAGGTGACATTATTCATCTGTCTGCGATGAACATGCATATCATTGTCCTGCACAAGATGGAAGATATTCTAGAGCTCATGGAGAAGCGTTCGGCTAATTATTCCAGTCGTCCATCCATTCCGATTTCTGAGCTGTAAGGCGGTCGTGGGCTACAGTAATGCGCAAGCCTGACGCTCGTTTTTATGTAGACTAGGGAGCGACGACATTACCGCACTTGTTCCCTACGGTGATAAATGGCGCAAACACAGGACCATACTGCAAGAAGGTTTCAAAAAAGAAGCAATGCCGCTTTATCATAGGGCACATACAGAAAAGGTGTATTTATTCACCGATCTGCTTCTTCGCAAACCGGATCAATTCAAGGACCACTGCAAATGGTACGTCCTGATCTATGAATTTATGGCGATGTATTAATGTGACCAGGTTGAGTGCCGCAGTCACCATGGCCACAACCTTCGGATACGATATCGCAGCGGGAAAGATGGATGACCCATACGTCACTACGGCAGAACGGATCACGGTCGCATTGTCTCCACTTCTTCAGCCAGGAGGTACCCTTGTCAACGTGATTCCGATCCTTCGCTACGTGCCTTCTTGGGTTCCTGGTGCATCGACGCAACGGCGGGCGGCAGAAGTAAAAAAATTAACAGTGGCACATCGAGACGAGGGATTCGAGTATGCGAAGAGGAACTTGGTGAGTTATCGAAGAAATTTGGTGCTTGCCTCCGCTTAGCTAACGCATGATTCGCAGCTCTCGGGTAGATTGACGGACTGCGTTTTGACGAGGGTGCTGCAGCGCCGTCTGAATGATGAAGGTTCAGAATTCAACGATGAAGATGCAATCAAAGACTCGATGGCAACGGTCTACTGGGTACGCGTCGTTCTTTAGTTGTAGCCGCGTCACGCACTAAATCCTTATATTACTGTCAGCTGGTACGGAGACGGTAAGCAGATCATGTGAAATTATGCTGATTTCCAAGTTGATCGGATGCAGACGCAAGCTTCTTTACTCATTTTCATTATGGCCATGGCCCTGTATCCTTCTGTTCAAAGACGAGCACAGGCTGAGATTGATAATGTCGTGGGAACGGATCGGTTGCCTGAGTACGGTGACAGGCCCTCGCTACCTTACATTGAAGCATTGATGAGGGAAAGCTTGCGATGGAGGCTTGCGTTGCCTCTTGCTCTTCCACACATGACGGTCAAGGACGACGTCTACAAGGGTTTTTCGATTCCGAAAGGTGATACTGTAACCTGTTTGTAACATACAAGCTTGCCCCATCTCATATCTGTTTTTTACTAGGCACGCTTGTTCTCCCGAATGGGTGGTAAGTGCACCAGTCTACCATGATTGCGTTACCAAGACTTTTACAGGGCGCTTAGCCGAGATGAATCGGTATATGGAAATCCTGAAGATTTTGACCCGGAGCGCTTCCTCCTTCCCGACGGCACTTTGAATGACGACAGAATTGACTTTGCTTTTGGATATGGACGCCGGTACGTGGTTCTTGAATTACTTTGGTATATCCATCATTATCTATCGCCCGTAGAATCTGTCCTGGAAGGCATATGGCTAGGGATGTGGTGAGCAATCACAAATTCGCAAAGCCGATTCTCTTTTGACGTCATTCTCATAGTTGTGGATGGCGATGGCATGCGTACTAGCAACACTTAATATATCCAAAGCAAAGGATAAGAACGGAACGGAGATAGATATTGATTGCGATGCCTTTTCTTCCGGTCTTTCAAGGCAAGTCGTACATGCTTACAGGTAGCTGAAGCTATACCAACTAAAGTCTTAATTAAAAGCTTTCCACAAGCATTTAAATGCTCAATCGTTCCTCGTTCTCCGCGAGCTGAAACGCTCGTTCGTGTAGCAGCCACCAATGCAGAGGAAGGTTAAATTAGGTGATGGTTTCCGAGTCCTTTGTAAATAAACTATATATCACTTTTAATGACCCCGAATATACTTTCGCGAGGCATGACCTACCTGTTGAGCGTGTTATTGCAATGGAAATGGATATGACCATGCCCACATTCGAGTACTAGTGGCCCGCTGAATAGCATGTATTATATGAGCTATGTATCATATTGGCAATCTGTCGAGGTACTGTGATGTAGAGTATGATCAGCAAGGCGCGCAGTCATGCAAAATCTAGCGATAACGTAGGCAAGTAGAGAAATTGCCACCGCCACTACTAGACAGAGCAAAACATGCTCGTTTCCAAGTTATACGGATACATCGACCTTTCCAGATTGTTTGACAACTTCCCAGGTGTCGGTTTGACATTCAAAGGGCTGTTACCAGCACCAAAGGTGCCTTGAGAATCGTTAATGTGTGGATGGCTCTATGTATGCGTTGATTTGGGCGGTGGAGGGACCACTGTTATTGCAGCATAGATGCCACCAGAGTAAGAGAGGATCACGTGCAGGTCCTATTGAAGCTCCGACCAAGCTTACAGTTACAACGCTCACGCATTCAATGTTAGTAAGAAACAAGTCGAAACAAAACCGGAGAGATAAAAAAACAAACGCTTCTGAGATGGTATCGGCATGTACAATTCCCGTCACTGTTAAACTTTTGCTGACAGATGGTTCATGGGACTAGGAGGTACAGGAAGTTCAACCCTCTACCCGTCGAGGCCGGTATGGAAAGATCAAGGCCGGTTCTCTCAACGTGGTGAGAACCGGTCGTTCGTCCAGTCCTGCCTCTCGTGCGGATCGTGGTTGTGAGGCACCATCATCTCACATGATTCAGACAGCGACTCCTGTGCCCACTGGCATGGTAGTTGGTGATACCCACAGAATGGCTCCACTGACTGTCGTATGTTTTAACTGCATTTCCTAGTAGCATTTTCCTCATCTTTGCATCAGGACAACAACCAAGAAGTCAGATCCAAGTCAAATTCTTTAAACGAAGGAAGTGCATCTGGTACTGAAACTGGAATAGAGGGGTTCGGGATTAAAGGAGGAGTGCGTTATTTCACATCAGATGGTTAATCATCACAGGCGTTACAGGATGCAATTCGCTGGGTACCGATGACAGATAATCGTCCTCGTGCATCTTCGTCCGTCAAAGTGCGCAAGCCATGTCGTCTTCTCATTCACACGCATGTTCTCACTGTCGACAGCAGGACGGTGACCAAGGCAAAGAAGGGCTGGGGAAGAGTGGTTCCAAATCGGGCAGTTTTGCGAAAGCTGCAGCTGCGATGACGGAAGAGCGGGCTGAACTGCAAGACAAAGGTCGGGAGCTGGGGATTGAAGCAGAGGTGTGTCGTTTCACATTGTATATCACAACAGGTTAATCATTAATCATGATAGGCATTACAGGATGCAGTTCTCCATGTGCTGATAAGGGACAATGATTCTCGCGGATCGTCGATCAAAGTGCGCCAGTCTCCTGCATGTGTTAACATTGACAAATGACGTGGGCAATAAGGGACCGGAGAAAAGTTTTGATTCAAGCAGCTTGATGAGTACTGCAGGTGCAATGCAGATTGAACCCAATAATCCTGGTAAGGTAGTTAGGTTCATTATAATAATGCACAATTCCCTTCAAGATAACTGTATTTAAATAGGATGCTCTATTTTCCCAAGACCACTTCAGTGATGCCAAGAAAGCTCTTGACACAAATATTCATCATCAATTGAAGAGCAACACAATGTCAACCACAAGTGTGGGATTCCTTAACTCCACACAAGGTGCAACAGTGATAGGTAGCTCATTGATGGAAGTGCATCGAGATTATGTGTGTTACTGTTACTACCATTTACATATGTCAGACTAATAAATTCAGAATGTCAACATATCTGTTTGTAGTTCTGTTCAACAGATACCCCCTTTGCCTCCTCTGAAGAATCCCAGTTATTGCTTTACTGGTCGTGAAGTACACCTGCAAAGACTCAGAGATCATTTCAACCCTGATATTGGTGCTGGAAGAAAGTTTTTCCTTCTCTATGGCATGGGGGGCATTGGTAAGACACAGATATGTCTAAAATTCATCCAAAAATACAGACAGTGGTATGTTTGTTCTTTACAATTTGCAACTCTGGTATCTGATGTTTGGTTCTAGGTTCCCTGATGTATTCTGGATTGATGCTTCTTCAGAAGCCATAATTGACCTCAGGCTTAAACAAATTGCACAGACAAACAATGCTGCTGTGGAGTCCAATATTTCAGCCCATTCTGCTTTGACCTGGATCTCTGGCAGACATAATTGGCTTATTGTGTATGATAATGCAGATGAAGGATATGAGGTAGTGGAAAAGTTTCTTCCACAAGGCAATTGTGGAAATATCTTGATCACAAGCAGGAACAAGGCATTGATGAGAATCACTTCAAAGCAAAACTCACTGGAGGTCTTGGAGATGAAGGAGAATGATGCTATTCAGTTGCTCTTGAAATCTGCTATGATTGACAATGACTCTGAGGACAATGTGAAATTGGCCAGTAGTATTGTCTCAGAGTTAGGATACATTCCACTTGCCATTGACCAGGCTGGAGCATACATCCAGTCACTGGGGTGTGGCTTGGATGATTATCTGGAGCTGTATCAAGAAAATTGCAAAGAACTCATGTCAAATTCCCTTTTCAAAGGTTCATCTGACTATGGAAAATCTACCTATGGGACATGGGAAATTTCAATGAAGGCAATTGAGGATAGAACAATGAGAGATGGGCCAGGGTCACATGCAGCCAGAAGTGCAATTATCATCTATGAATTATTTGCATTTCTACATCATGACAATATATCAGAAGATATATTCAAGAATGCAGCTGAAAATTACCACAAGAGAGACATTGCGGAGGAAGATAAATTGGGTTTACCACTATTAATTCCATTGCTGGATTCTAGAATATTGTTTGTTGATGAGGTAGGAAGATGGGATAGGACAAAATTCCTGGAAGGGATTCAAGTATTACTGTCCTTTGCTCTGATCAAGAGCAGCAGCAAATTGTATTCAGTTCATCCATTGGTGCATACATGGAGTAGAGATAGGTTGCCAAGTACAAATGCATTATCTACTTATTACACTTCAAGGGCTGTACTGGCATGTTCAATATATCCAAGAAATGTTAATGATCCTGTTTTCTGTGTACAAGTTATTCCACATATTAGATCAAGCAATGAATTCAAATTACAGATGAAGAATAATACAATGGAATTTGATGATGAATGTGAAATATTTGGCATGGCTTTTGACATGGCAGGGTTTTGGCAAGATGCAGAGGAGCTTGAGTTACTTGCAGTGGAAGCAAGGAAGAGCAAGCTTGGAGCAGATCATCCACATACTCTTGCTGCAATGCAGAATCTGGCATCAACATACTTACATCAGGGCAGGTGGGATGAGGCAGAGAAGCTTCAGTTACTTGTGGTGGAAGCAAGGAAGAGCAAGCTTGGAGCAGATCATCCAGATACACTCACTACAATGCACAATCTGGCATCCACATACTGGAGTCAGGGCAGGTGGGATGAGGCAGAGAAGCTTGAGTTACTTGTAGTGGAAGCAAGGAAGAGCAAGCTTGGAGCAGATCATCCATACTCTCACTACAATGCACAATCTTGCATCCACATACTGGAATCAGGGCAGGTGGAATGAGGCAGAGAAACTTCAGTTACTTGTGATGGAAGCAAGCAAGAACAGGCTTGGAGCAGATCATCCAGATACTCTCACTACAATGCAGACTCTGGCATCCACATACTTACATCAGGGCAGGTGGGATGAGGCAGAGAAGCTTGAGTTACTTGTAGTGGAAGCAAGGAAGAGCAAGCTTGGAGCAGATCATCCAGATACTCTCACTACAATGCACAATCTTGCATCCACATACTGGAATCAGGGCAGGTGGAATGAGGCAGAGAAACTTCAGTTACTTGTGATGGAAGCAAGCAAGAACAGGCTTGGAGCAGATCATCCAGATACTCTCACTACAATGCAGGCTCTGGCATCCACATACTGGAATCAGGGCAGGTGGAATGAGGCAGAGGAGCTTCAGTTACTTGTGGTGAAAGCAAGGAATAGCAAGCTTGGAGCAGATCATCCAGATACACTCACTACAATGCACAATCTGGCATCCACATACTGGAGTCAGGGCAGGTGGGATGAGGCAGAGAAGCTTGAGTTACTTGTGTGGAAGCAAGCAAGAGCAGCTTGGAGCAGATCATCCATACTCTCTGCAATGCACAATCTGCATCACATACTGGATCAGGGCAGGTGGAATGAGGCAGAGAAGCTTGAGTTACTTGTAGTGGAAGCAAGCAAGAGCAAGCTTGGAGGAGATCATCCACATACTCTCACTGCAATGCACAATCTGGCATCAATATACTGGATCAGGGCAGTGGGATGAGGCAGAGAAGCTTCAGTTACTTGTGGTGGAAGCAAGCAAGAGCAAGTGTGGAGCAGATCATCCACATACTCTCACTGCAATGCACAATCTTGCATCCAGATACCAGGATCAGGGCAGGTGGGATGAGGCAGAGAAGCTTGGGTTACTTGTGGTGGAAGCAAGGAAGAGCAAGCTTGGAGCAGATTATCCAGATACTCTCACTGCAATGCAGAATCTGGCATCCACATACTGGAATCAGGGCAGGTGGAATGAGGCAGAGAAGCTTCAGTTACTTGTGGTGAGAGCAAGGAATAGCAAGCTTGGAGCAGATCATCCATATACTCTCACTGCAATGGACAATCTGGCATCCACATACTGGAGTCAGGGCAGGTGGAATGATGCAGAGAAGCTTCAGTTACTTGTGGTGGAAGCAAGCAAGAGCAGGCTTGGAGCAGATCATCCAGATACTCTCACTGCAATGCACAATCTTGCATCCACATACAAGAATCAGGGCAGGTGGGATGAGGCAGAGAAGCTTGAGTTACTTGTTGTGGAAGCAAGGAAGAGCAAGCTTGGAGCAGATCATCCAGATACTCTTGCTACAATGCACAATCTGGCATCCACATACTGGAGTCAGGGCAGGTGGGATGAGGCAGAGAAGCTTGAGTTACTTGTAGTGGAAGCAAGCAAGAGCAAGCTTGGAGCAGATCATGCACATACTCTCACTGCAATGCACAATCTGGTATCCATATACAGGAATCAGGGCAGGTGGGATGAGGTAGAGAGGCTTGAGTTGCATGTGATGGAAGGAGAGTGTACAAGGCCTGGAATAGCATAACTCCAACTTGAGTGAGGCATGTAGCAGAGCTTGGCATCTGTATAGAGTGGTTTGATACAATAACTACAGTAATTGGACACAATCTGTAATGCTGATTCCTGACTGATTGCAGGCATTACCTTGCTTGGCAAGGTCTCTTCCACCTGCTTAATTTATGGGAGTTGTGACAATCTTTGTTGCCTATCTTATCTTTATGACATTCTTTCTGCCATGAGAACAATCATATAGTATGGTGTATGTCATCATATTGCTACACTTACCCTTCTCACATACATCCCATGTTTGAAATTTAACCATTCCAACTCTTCTGGGACCCATCCTAGAATAGTGAATAAAAAGTCAGGATTGATAAGCTTTCTGATGCTTCATATTTACTCCCTCTCACCTAACCTAAAGGTAAATCATATCTGTTACAGATGATGCCCTTGTTGTGGTTTGTTCTAAGTCAACAGTGACAAGCAGACATCAGCAAATTTGGAGGCTCTCTGCAGAAGCCTCTGCAGCACTGTGGAGGTACCACAGAGCCCATAGGACCTGGAGATAAGGTATATTTCTATGCAGTACCTGCTGGCAGTCTGTGGGAGTCTGTGGCATCCATGGCAGTCTGTAGAAAACAATCTGTACAAGTAAACCACAGAACCCCACAGAGCCCCACAGAGCCCCACAGGACCTGGAGAAAAGGTATATGTTCTGTGCAGCACTGTCCGGTACTGCTGCAGTCTGCTGAGTATCAGGACTTCCTCACTGTGATGGCTTAGGGCCCAACAATAGACTAAGGAGAGGAGAGGAGGAGTAGGTATGAAACCCAAGAGAACTTGACTGAGGACTCTGGGTGATAGTTTGCTCAGTTTATATACTACAAGGGTGGTCTGTGCACCACTCTAGTAATAGTATCTATGCTGAGTAAGTATGAGTAAAGTGAATAGCATAAGCCCCTGTTGCTGCACATTGGTAAGCCTGAGTCATAGTTCATGAGTCATTGGTCCAGTAGTCCATAATCTAATCTAATCATTATCTAATCATTATCTAATCTTAGCACTGACTAGATAAGATAGACGCCAACCTGACTAAGATGTTTGGCTACAGCTATAGCAAAATACAAGAAAAAGAATAAAAATGTCTTAGAGAATTTGACCATTAAGAATGAGTCATGACAGTACCCCTTTTTAAGTTTTGGCTTCCTAGACAAACTAAAAATCTTCAAAGGATATATGTCACCCTTTTTCTCTCTGTGCTGTTACAGTCCTCTTTTCATTTCATCTCTGTGTCTCAGTGAACCATTGCATATTCATCATTACTGCGCATTGTACAGCCTGGACATTATCTCCTTTTCATAGTTATCTTCATATTTCCTTTCTCAGATAGCTACAGCTTTATTCCCTTTATGGTTCCCTTGTTCTCTAAAGCATATATAAAGTCCCATGTATCATAGAGTAGCCTCAGTTCCAACTTGGACAAGTATTGCTCTCAACCTTGTTCGATCTTGACAATCTTCTTTTCCATCATTCTCAAGACCTTTGTCATTGTTTGACTTAGCATCTAGACTCTTTGTCCAGTGACTGGGAGTGGACTGAGACTCTGCTTGTCGCTGTTGACTTAGAACAAACCACGACAAGGGCATCGTCTGTAACACAAGTTGGAACTCAGGAACCACTCAGTGCTTCGTCACTAGCCAGACATCATTGAGACCCGAACCTCTCTGTTAGGATCACAATCCTAGCCCTCAATTTTGGTTTATCTTACAGTCATCTGGGATGACTTCTATACATGTTATAACAGGCCTGGGGCCTTATGGGACACTATGGGATACCAATGGTTGAGTCAGCGCATGGGAGCGCACACAGAGGGCAAGATTGGAAGAACCAGCCAATACTATATACAGAAGGACAGCCGGACTAGGAAGGTGGATTGCCACCTTTCTTGATGGCATCACGCTTGGCATCAGTGCATCAGGAGGATCAGTGCATCAAGCCATCACACATCAGACAAAGGCACAAGACAGCGCGCATGTCTATAAAGGATTGTGATGGGAACGCACAATGCCTCAAGGCATTGCAAGGGGTCCTCATAGAGTAGTATATAAGTAGGTACAATGTAGCTGGAGTCTCCCCAGACTTCAGATAGTTTACCTCCACCCCAATCTATCTCAGTATTGTCTCCTTTCTATCCTCTGGCCAGCGACGAGGCCTGTGGGCCCCCTAGGGGGGATTGTAGGGTTGTGCTTAGGGGCGTGAGCTCATAACACTCTCAGATCAGACTGCCAAATGATGCCATGTTGAAGCAACAACTGACAGGAGCACAGCAGAATAGTAGAGCTAAGTAAGTAACACTTACTTGTAGCTGTAGTAGTCACTTAAGTCTGCTGTCGAGCGATCACTTAGTAGAGCAGAGGATGTAGATTGATGTCTAAGTACTGAGGTATTTATACAGTCTATCTACTGGACTGATGCCAGCGATATTGGTAGTGTTGACTGATCATTTCTATTGTGCTTGATAATGCACAGTCATTGCTGTGTCAATAGCTGTGTGGAACACATTTTGCACAGTCATGCACATGGTGCGTTATTGTCTGAGTTTGACACATGTCAAACTCTATAATATCCGTCTAACTCTATAATATCTGTCAAGATATTAATAGCAGTGAACTCTATAATTATGTCCACATGTACAAACATTGATTATATGGCAGATTAGATAAGATCAGATAGATCTGAGATGTTTCCCACAGTGCAGAACACATTGTGTATGTAACGGATTACATCTGTTTCAACACTCCCCTCATTGAGGATCTCAATGCCAATTTTATCTCTTAACTCTTTGAACTTTTGCCAAGTCAAATTTTTTGTTAAGATATCAGCTAATTGATTATTTGTGGGAACATATTGAATGCTGATATCTTTATCCTCAACACATTCTCTAACATAATGATAACAAATATCAATATGTTTTGTTCTATGTTCTTGAGCTGGATTCTTTGCTAAGAATATTGATCCTCTATTATCAACATTAAGATCAACAGCTCCAACATTAAATCCCAGTTCTTTAAATAAGGATTTAATCCACATGATTTGTCTAGAACAATCTGACAAGCTCATGTATTCAGCTTCAGTGGATGACAAAGCAACTGTTTTTTGCTTTCTTGAAATCCAGCTAATTGGAGCTCCTGCTAATAGAACAAGATTACCCGTCACTGATTTGTGCGTGATTTGGTCTCCAGCCCAATCAGCATCAGCATCAGCATTAAGTCCTTCTTTGTTAAAGCCATCATATGTTATTTTTCCATTTATAGTGGAATTAACATATTTAATGATATATAATGCTTTAGCAATATGTTCTTTAGAAGGATTAACCATGAATTGTGACATCATGATTACTGCTTGAGTAATATCATATCTTGTGCCAAGTGTAAGATATAATAAGGATCCAATAATTGATTGATAATAGCTCCTTTCTTGAGGAGTTGCAGAACCTTCATTTGCTGCAGGTATATATCCTGCTGGTAATGGTGTGCAAACAGGTTTAGAATCTTCTTGACCAAATCTTTTAACTACTTTCTTTGCACAGTTTAATTTGATCAAGAGTTATCAATTTTCTTTTTCTATCTTGGACTATTTTCATTCCAAGATATTCAGAAATGGGTCCTAAATCTCTACATTCCCATTTAGTCATGAATTTGTGTTTTATTTCCATGAGTAATTTTCTATTATCACCCATGAATAACACATCATCAACATATAGTATTGCTACTATTATTGATTTTTGTCTATAGCAAACATAGACTCCTGTGTCTGTGAGACATTGTCCAAAGCCTAATTCTTGTAGACTTTCATTTGCTTTTTTATTCCAGGCTGGGGAAGCTTGTTTTAATCCATATAAGGCCTTTTTGAGCTTATAGACTTTGTGCTCTTGTCCTTTGATAATAAATCCTTCTGGCTGTTCCATACATATGTTTTCTTCTAATTCTCCATATAGGAACGCTGTCTTTAGATCTAGCGCTTCAATTTCCCAATTTCTAGTGCTGCTGTAGCCATCAGGAGTCTCACAGTTTCAAATTGTGCAACTGGTGAGAATGTATCATCATAATCAACTCCAGGTATTTGTGAAAATCCTTTAGCAACAAGTCAAGCACATTTTTGACCATCGCTTTTATCAGCATAAACCCATCTACATTTCACAGGTTTTCTGTTTTTAGGACATGATACTAATTCCCATACATCATGGTTTTGAAGGGCTTTAATGTCTTCTGTCATTGCATTATGCCATTCATCCCATTCTTTGGGATTAGATGCTTTTAATTTATATGCATCTCTATATGTCCATTGATCCACATTTTTGGAATAATTTGGACTTATGGCTTTTGATAGAAGGTAGTTAACAAATTTATTTCCTCCTTCTTTTTGCAATTCATGTATAAAGTTGACAAGATTGTCACTAGGTGACTTAGATCTGAGATGTTTATTTATCTCATCTTCACTTGAATCACCAAATTAATCTTCATCATCAGACTTTGGTCGGTTTAAATCTGGAATAGATTCACCACCTGAAATTGGTCTGATTTCCTTTTCTGATTCTTCTTTGTCAGATCCAGAGTTAGATGGAGTTTTATAATTGTCTGTCTCTGATCCTGAACTAGAAGGTTCATCCATTTGTAAATCCATTTCTATTTGTTTTAATGGATTTTCTAGTGCTTTTTGTGAAGTTGAAGGACTGAGGATAGGTCTAAGCTTTCCTTTGCCTTTTCCCAAAAACTCTTTTCTCCCATTCTGCTTTAGATTCTTTTTCTGTTTGAATGGGATTTTCTCATCCATAAAAATTGTCAGACAAGAATTTTGGTTTTTTAATTTGGGAAGTCCTTCTGAGAGTTTCATCAAATCTCTCATCTTGTCTAGATTTTCCTTTCTCTGAACATTTATGTCATGACCTGTTCTTAACGGTCAAAATCTCTAAGACATTTTTATTCTTTTTCTTGTATTTTACAATAGCTGTAGCCAAACATCTTAGTCAGGTTGGCGTCTACTTATCTAGTCAGTGCTAAGATTAGATTAGATTAGATAACGATTAGATTAGATTACGGACTACCGGACCGATGACTCATGGGCTATGACTCAGGCTTACCAATGCGCAGCAACGGGGGCCAATTATGTTATCTCTTTTACTCATACTTACTCAGCGTAGCTACTATTATTAGAGTGGTGCACAGACCACCTTTGTAGTATATAAAACTGAGCAAGTAGCACCCAGAGTCCTCAGTCGAGTTCTCTCGGGTTTCCACTCTACCCTCACTCCTCTCCTCTTAAGTCTGCTGTTGGGGCCCTAAGACATCACGTCAAAGGGTAGTCCTGATAGTAGAACTCGACTGCTACATACTCTTATCGCCCCAACGCTTGATAACTAGAGCATCATGCTCGAACCCGGATCCCAGGGTAAAGGGAATCTTTGATATCAGGGGGCTCCTATACTCTTCCGCAGAGTCTAAAGCGTTATTTGTTGTCAGACAATAAAACCGTCACCCCTGGTTCTTTAGAGCATCCATAAAAGCTCTATCTTACATTCCCGGTCTACGCAAACTGAAGAACCTAACCCAGTTGATAGGGTTACCTGTGCACAGGATACCAGTGCCGGAGTAGTGACACGTTACGTCACTCGCATTGTAGGACCAGCCTCACCAGCCCCTGCGCACGTTAAATTGCCCTGGTCTAGGCCTCTGAAGGCTATACACGTACATACTTAATTACATCATTTCGTAATCCTTGGAAGTAGCCGTCGCTTGACCACGCGCTTCTGAGAAAGGCCGTACCTATTAGGGGTATAGTGCTAACTGGACAACCGTTCGGACCCAGTTTAGTATAGTCAATTTATCAAAAAGTTAAAAAACCGTACTATACCGTTTACGTACTAGCACTGCAGGGAGGGTTGTGGACCCTGAGTGCATTCCCAAATAAGTGACAGGCCAAGACCTCCCTCACTTCTATGTAATGGAGAATTATGAAGTACGAGATCTTCTTAGATCGCACGGGCTTACAGATAGGGAAATTGATAACTTCTGGATAGAGGTATTCGGTGTACCACTGGATGGTCTAGAAGACTTTGATATTGATTACGACCCTTTCGGGCCAGATCCATTTGACGATAACGATCCTGTTCCCGCGCTTCATACACCAACTGAGTCATCTGACTCCACACCCTCGATCACCGAGGTACAACATCAGTGGGAACCTGCACCGTTCCAGATCCTTGTCCCTAACCCCGCAACCCTTAATATCCAAAGTCTATTCCACTCCGACGCCCAATACATCGGAGAAGTAGCACCACCGTTCTCACCACCGCCACCATCATTTAGATCTCCATTGGTATCACAACTGTCGAGATCCCTATCCCCATTTACACTGCCCCCTCGCTACATCAACATGTCGGATCAAGGAGAAGAAGATCTGACATCCGTGCAGTTATTACAACTGCTGAATAATCAAAACAATACAATTCAGCAGCTACAAGCACAGCTCCTAGTGCTTCAAATAACAATGCCGCTGCGGCACAACAAGCAGCAATACCACCGGCCGCCCCAGCCCCAATTATCAATATACTGGAAGGGACGGTATTCAATATTCCCACACCAGCAGGAGGGAATGGCTCGTCAAAAGTAGACATAGCCAAGCCACCGGTGTTCTCCGGCAAAATGTCGGAGGTCACGAATTTCATAAACGGATGCCGGCTTTACATACAGCTGAAGATGGCAAGCGCCGAGGAAGAGGACAAAATTCTCCTGGTGCTGTCATATATGTCAGAAGGATTTGCGGTAGATTGGCGAGACAATCTATTGGAGTTAATTGCCGATGAAGACGACATTGTTCCGGACACAGTGGAACAATTATATAGGCAAATACGTAGGGATTTTGGTGACACAGATGAACAGTCATCGAAAATATCGGAGTTGCGCACCATGTCACAGGGCGCACACACGTGTGAGGAACACGTGCAAAAGTTTAAAAAGTCGCACGAGGAACAGGGTACCAGGGAAGGGCCCTAGTTGAAGAATTTAAAAGAAGTTTGAATGCTGGTCTCCGAAAAAGGATAATGGAGGCTGATGAAGTACCGGAGACCATCGACGAATGGTACCGAAGATCGGTTCGTCTCGACCGACAATGGAGACAAGCAAAGGCCGAAGAACAATATTATTCTTCGAGGAACAGTAACTCCGCTAAGAGGAGTGAAGGGACCAAAGGCCCGGATACGGCAAAGCCGGTAGGAACTGGCCAGCCTAAACCCCGATGGAGATTCAATACAGCATTGGGATCAGCGAGCCAGAACCAATTGGGAGCTGGGCCCTCCTCGAGTAATAATACAGCAACACGGCCTCAAGATCCAAACGCAATGGATGTGGATCGAACTCAGCGCCCACCAATGCACTGCTACAAATGTGGAAGGATCGGCCACATAGCAAGGAACTGCCGATCAGGTTTGGACATCCGAACCATGTCCTTCGAAGAAATGAAGGAATACTTTGCAAAAGGCAAAGCTTTAAAAGAGGACGAGAGTCAGTAAGTCCCGTACTGAACTCTCTTAATAGGTATTCTGTATTAGGTAAGGAAAACGGACTGGTAGGTACGGAGGAATCGGAGACTTCAACAGTCTCTGAGACCACCCCGCAGGAAGCGGTCTCTAGTGCCAAAGCACAGGAGCGCGGCAGGGCAGATGAACCTGTGCTTGATTCTTCCTTATCAGGTAAAAGAATACTAAAAAAGGGACAAAAAGAATTTCTTGTTTGTTCTATTGGTCAAAAGGACGAGATACTAATGGAAATAGGTCTAGAAACTCTAGACACACATGACCAAACAACAGAAACAGCGTTGCTCGATTCAGGAGCAACAGGTTTGTTTATGAACGCCAAGTTCGCTAACGAAAAAGGCTATAAACTAATTCCTTTAGATCGACCAATTCAAGTTAGAAACGTAGATGGATCTAACAATGAAGGCGGTATGATTACTCATGAAGTAGATCTGCTCATGAGCTACAAGGGACATCAAGAACGAGCCACGTTTGAAATATGCGAATTAGGCAAAACAAATGTAATCATAGGTTCTACATGGTTACGACAACACAACCCGGATGTCAACTGGATCACCGGCAAAATAGAGTTGACAAGATGCCCATGATCATGTGGACATAAACAAAGGGAGTGGACGAAGGAAAGACAAAAAAGGACAAAACAGGCAGAACATTGGGAAACCAATATGTACGTCTGGGAAAAAGAACGGGAATTGGATTTTGCCTACTGGCTAGAGCAAAAGGAGAAGGAGGAGCAAAATTTGGATTTCCTGGATCAATGGAAACACCCAAAATTCTATAAGGAAGGAGAAAAATATGAATTTCTCCCGTCTGGAATCAAATCGGACGACCCAAAGTGGATTAGGGAGTTAAAGAAACAGGAACCAAAAGATTTGGTGCCACCAGTATCACAAGTATTTACACTTGTTTGAAAAAACTGCATCAGAAAGAATGCCGGTTAGGAAACCATGGGATCATGCCATTGATCTCAAACAAGGTTACCAACCCAGAAAAGGAAAGGTGTACCCTTTATCACCAGACGAACTCGGAGAAGTCCGAGACTTTGTTGATGATCAATTAAAAAAGGGGTACATCAGACCTTCAAAATCACCGCAAACATCGCCGGTGTTCTTTGTAAAGAAAAAAGATGGAAAAAAGAGAATGGCACAGGATTACCGTTACCTAAATGAATGGACGGTTAAAAATAACTATCCATTACCATTAATATCGGAGCTCGTGGATCGAGCAGGACAAGCCAAACACTTCACCAGGTTGGACCTTAGGTGGGGTTACAATAATGTACGAATCAAAGAAGGAGATGAATGGAAGGCCACCTTTACTACACCAGAAGGTTCTTTTGAACCAGTAGTAATGTACTTTGGGCTTACCAATTCTCCGGCAACCTTCCAAGCTATGATGAACGATATCTTTCGGGATATGATAAATGAAGGAAAGGTCATTGTTTACATAGATGACATCCTCATTTATACAAAAACCGAAAAAGAGCATAATAAAATAGTGCTCGAAGTTCTCCGGCGCTTAGAAGAAAATGATTTGTACGTCAAACCAGAAAAATGTGTATGGAACGTGCAAGAAGTAGAATTCCTAGGAGTTATCATCGGACCCAATGGAATTAAAATGGATCCAACGAAAGTTGATGCTATCCTTAACTGGCCAACACCTGGCAGTGTTAAGGATGTTCAACGCTTCTTGGGATTGGCAAATTATTATCGGCAATTTGTCAAAGACTTTGCCAAAATAGCACGACCATTACATAATTTGGTCAAAAAAGACAAAATATGGGAATGGAAGGAAGCAGAAGAAAAAGCTTTTAAAAAATTAAAAAAAACTTTTATGGAACAACCCCTTCTTGTTGCTCCAGACTCCAACAAGAAATTCAGAATAGAGTCTGATGCCTCGGATTACGCAACGGGAGGAGTATTATCAATGGAATGTGATGATAACAAATGGAGACCAGTAGCTTACCTCTCCAAATCCCTCAATGAAACCGAGAGGAATTATGATGTCCATGACAAAGAAATGTTGGGCATTATTAGATGTCTCGAAGCCTGGAGGCATTACCTAGAAGGAGCAAGGCAAGAATTCGAGATATGGACAGATCATAAAAATCTCGAATACTTTATGAATGCAAAAAAGTTAAATCGAAGACAAGCACGCTGGGCATTATACCTCAGCAGATTTAATTTTAAATTAATTCATAAAGCTGGTTCAACTATGGGAAAGGCTGATTCTCTGTCCAGGAGGCCAGACCATAAAAAGGGGGTAGAAGATGATAACAAGGAAGTCACCTTGTTAAAACCAGAATTTTTCCGAATTGCAGCACTTCAACAAGGACATGTGCTAGTCAATACGTCGGAAAAAGAAATTTTAAACAAAGTTAGAAAATCAGAAGCAAACGATGAGGAGTTAGTAAAAGCAGTGGAAGCTATGAAAAAAGCAGGAGTCAAGAAACTGCATCATGGGAGAAAAATTGGCAGAAATGGAAAGGACAACAACTCCTAAATCAATTAAATGAATCATCAGATCACGATGGTCCATGCGATTGTAATGGTTGTTTAAAAAATTAAAAGGATTGGCCCTGGAGTAGGGCCTTAAACTGCTTCATTTTGTTGTAGGAAGGCCTTATTCTGGGCCCGGTTATTCAAACACATATACACACTTGTATATCGTCTATCTTACCATCATGGGTAAGAACCGCCGTAACAACAGAAAATCTCAAACAACAATCCTTACCATCGGTGGTCATTCAAACGTGGGCCACTGCTGTGAACAATCATCACATTGTCCTTTCCCGGAATCTCTAAAAAAGCCAAAACCCACTCCCCGTCCTCGCATCACTATGGATCGTGATGTATACCGTTGGATAGAAAAGGCCGACCAAGGCGTAGATCCTTGGACTTTCCCGCCCAAAGCATTTTGGGCATGGCAATTATGCATGAGATGGAGAAAAGAAAAGAAAGGTGGACACATATCCTTTGAAGATTTTTAGTTTGTCTAGGAAGCCGAAACCTAAAAAGGGGGTACTGTCATGACCTGTTCTTAACGGTCAAAATCTCTAAGACATTTTTATTCTTTTTCTTGTATTTTACAATAGCTGTAGCCAAACATCTTAGTCAGGTTGGCGTCTATCTTATCTAGTCAGCGCTAAGATTAGATTAGATTAGATAACGATTAGATTAGATTACGGACTACCGGACCGATGACTCATGGGCTATGACTCAGGCTTACCAATGCGCAGCAATGGGGGCCGATTATGTTATCTCTTTTACTCATACTTACTCAGCGTAGCTACTATTATTAGAGTGGTGCACAGACCACCTTTGTAGTATATAAACTGAGCAAGTAGCACCCAGAGTCCTCAGTCGAGGTCTCTCGGGTTTCCACTCTACCCTCACTCCTCTCCTCTTAAGTCTGCTGTTGGGGCCCTAAGACGTCACGTCAAAGGGTAGTCCTGATAATTTATCCCCATGTTGATCTTTGGGGATATTTGTTGTTTGTTCAGGAGGTGTAATAGTTTGATTCATATTTGGTTCTATTCTATCCTGATTTTCATTATCAGGAGTCAAAGATGAATCTGGTAGCCCTTTATCATTATCATTATCACGAGATGCACTGCTGTTTCCATCAAATGTAGCATCATGACTTTTATGATAATAATTGTTTCTTTTATCCTTGGGAGTATCATCATCACTGTCACTATCATATGAGTGACAACCATGGTGTATGTGGGAATTGGAATCAGATTCCTGTCCTTCTTCATCATCCCAAGTTTCAATACCTGGTGGATGTTTAAATAGTCTCTCATTTTGGCCTTCTATTTTGGCTCTAGGAAATATATGTTCATCAAATAATGATTGAACACCAACAAATATGGAATTATTGTTTTCCATGAATTTATAAGCTTTTGAGCCATTTTCATATCCAATGAATGTCATGGCTTCAGCTCTTGGTGTAAGCTTATTTGGTCTAATTTCTTTTGGTAAGAAAACCCATGCTAAACATCCAAATGTTTTAAAGTAATGAAGTTCTGGCTTTTTGTTATATAAATTTTTCATATGGAGTCATCCATTTTGTTCTTTTTAATGGTGTGCAGTTGTATGTATGGATAGCAGTTTCCATTGCAAATTCCACCACAATTTGGGACATTGTGCATGGAGTTGCATACTTTCTGCTTTTTCCAATATAGTATTATTTAATCTTTCTGCACGACCATTTTGTTGGTGGATGTATGGTGCACTTCGTTCACATAATATGCCTTTTTGCTTTAAGAATAGATCAAATTCATTTGATTTAAACTCTCCCCCTTGATCCAATCTGAAACATCTGACTTTTCTTCCTGGTTGGTTTTCAAACAGTGTAACAAAGTCTTTAAAGTTTTGAAACATTTCTGATTTTGATCATAAGAATGCCAAGAAGGCATGGTTACATTCAAAGAAATCATCATCATAGTATTCATTGTAGGTTTCTTCAGGATCATATCTGATTTATAATCAGCACTTGTATCCTGGTTAGTGTGAAGAACATACTCATCCCGATGACCATTATCTATTTCATTAATAGATTTTTCCTCAACCTCTTTCTCATTATGAGAAATTTCTTCATCATCTATCCTAGCTTTAGGTATAGATGCATCAACAAAGTCTTCTTCCATAAGATCTTTTCCTTTTCCTTTAAGATCTTTGATTCTTTTCATTATTTTCAATGTTTCAGAATCAACTTTGTTAATGTTTGGTCCAATCCTATCAACCAATTTCGAAGATGAAGGTTGTGAAATATCCACATCCATATCATGGTTATCAAATATAACCATGTTAGCGAATTTTCTAAGATCCACTTTATCCCTCTTGGATAATTCTCCAGGAGCATTAGCAGCCATAGATAGGAGATTAAGTTTTCTTTTCCTATTATCTCTATGTTGCTTATTAGTCTCCCAGTTAGGTCCTCTTTTGTTCCCAGGAGGTACATAAGCAGGTTTATTACTTGGACCTGCTTGCGCATTATTTGGGACATATCTCCCTTTAGGCAAATTAACTCTGGGTGAAATCCAGGTTTCTTATATGGCTTTTGCCTTTGGATAATTTGTTCCCATTCCTTTGAACAAAATTTGCAGATGGATTTCCTGAGTCAGCTTTATGATGCTGCCATTCATTCTCTATCTCAGGAATGAGATCTTTCAACTTAGTCTCTCCTAGTTTCATTTTAAGGAGGACATAAGTTTTGAATGAATCCCAGGATAATGGTAATTGATCTAAGACTTCCATATATTGGAAATCATCATCAAATTTCTTTCCATTTTGATCCATTTCAGCCCAGAGTTCCATTAACTCATGGACTGATTCTGCAGGACTCTTCCCTTTTGAGAATTCCCAAGTTTTTGTCTTTTTATAAATATTAAATACGGCTACTGCTCCAGGTTTAGCAAATGCAGCAATAAGTGCATCCCAGGTGGCTTTTGACATCTCTTTTGTATATAGTTTAAGAGAACTGGGTAAATGGAGTGATATTAATCCATTTGCTTTATTGTCATTTTCTAGCCACTCTAAGTGTAACTTCCATTTTTGGGCAAGTGCTGACACTTGTGCAGCTGTTACACTTGGTGCATTCATTTTATCATTATCTGCAACTGTATATTCAACATGTGTAATGCCTCCATTCACATATTGCCAGACAGATTTAGATTGGAGCATAGCCTTCATTAATCATTCCCAAGTGTTCCAATTACTGGAACCTTTGAATATGGGAACTCTATCCTTGTCACTGTTGTCCACACCAACAGGATAATGGCTTTTATTTGTTTGAGCAATTTTATCAATATTTGCCCAGCCATATTTTCCTTTTGTGGACAATGTGAGATGGAAATGTCCATTCTGCTGCTCAACTAGAGTGAAGCCAACATCTTTACAAAGACTATGGCTCATTTCAGACATTTCCTTAATAGTAGGATATGCCTTCCACACATATTTGGGCAGTGCTCTAAGTTTGACTGCTGCCAAATAGCAGAAACCTGGTCTTTTCCAGATAGGTTTCTGATGTGTGTGAGTTCACACTCTATTTGTTGATTGTATTTTAATAAATTCACCCTTTTCTAATGGGTGATCCTTTTGAGCAGCTAAGAATGTTTCATTCTCATCATCAGATAATTCCCAATGAGAATTATCAGAGCCATAGAGTAGATCTTCAAAGGTTTGATCCTTTGATTCCTTTAACTCGTCATGAGTAGGAATCCTACTTCTAGGTTCTTTGGATCTAGTAGTGACTTGGATATTATTGGTTTTCAATTTTAACCAATTTTCCTTCTGACATTGTTTCTTGGCTCTTTTTGCTCATCCACCTCTTTTTGCAATTTATTAATTGCAAGTTTAACCTTTGTATTTTTTTGTATATGATCTATATGCTCTTTAAGGTTGGCCTGTTTTTGTGATTTAATGATCTCATGTGTTTCTTTGAGATCATGTCTTAATTTGTCATTATGACTCATTAAGACATCACATGTGTTAACCACTTTTTTAACAGTGCCTGCTATATCTTTAATCATATTTTGATGATTACTCATCATAATTTGAGCATCCTCCCTAGATCATGTGCATCATGCAATTCTCATAGTCTTTTACAGTGAATGGTGGAGTCACTTCATCTTTGTTTGACTACACAAATGTTATTGGGCATGATACCCATATTTACAAAGGTTTTGGCAATTGCTTGCCATTCCTTAATATCTTTATATGATGGTTTCCCATCATATCTCCCCTGCATCTCTCCTTCCTGGTTCCCCCCAGAGGATGGTACCAGAAGCGGGTCAATCTCCCACTTTGATGCATCAGTAACTGTCCTTGCTCCAAACAACTTGAGCCACTGCTCATGTCTTCTTTCCTGTTCTTCAACAGGAAGGGAATATACCAAATTAGGATTATTTGCCTTTTGGAGTCTAAGGGGACCACACACATTTTTCAAGTCATTTTTAGCAACAGCTGCAAAATTGGACCTAGATGGTCCAGGCACAGGAACGGGGACCTGTTCTCCATGTTGCCTAGATGTGGGAAAGGTGTTGGTGGCCTAACTTGTTCAGATTTGAACAAGGGTTCAGTACCAAATTGTACTGGATTTGGGTTTACATATTTTTCCTGAATTTGCCTGAATTGACAAGTTGATTTCCCCATATCATGCACCATTTTGCACTGATAGGCCTTCCCCCAGCACTGCAGGAGAACAGGCTGAATGGGGGAGGTTGTTGTTGTGCAGGAGGTGGAAGCTTCCTGACACCTCGAAGGTGTCTGGTGTCGATTCAATGTGGGTGCTGTGTAATGACGGTGTCTGCAATGGCATTGACAATGGAGGGAGCCCCCAATGGGGGAGAACGAGCCAAAAACAAGGCAAAAACAAACAATTACGGGGGAGGGAGTATGCTTCTTGTGTGACTACGTGACAGATGTACCTACTATCTACTGTGACATGCTTACAAATGCTATACTGAGCCCCTGTCTCTGGCATGAATGAGCCCCATGCTCATCAGCGCATGTGATCCTGTTGCTGTCTTTGGTAGCAGGCCAGTGCCACTTTTTCTTGTGCCTCACAGCATTGGGCCAATTCTAACTGACTATCCTCTAGATGCTGTTGTCTAGTATCTGAGTCAATATTTTGATTTGGCCCACTGCCTGTTACTCTAGTTTTCCCCGTGTTCTTTTTGTGAGACACTGGTATCCATAGATTACCAAGAGGTGGGGTCACTGATTCCTGTTTGATAACAGGGGAGGAGGATGAGGACAGTGTGCGTAAAGAACAGAGTGAAGACAGAGTCTTCACTTTAGGGGTCTCTGGAATTGCTGGAGATGTGGAGCTAGGCAAGCAAGTATTTTTGGCCTGATGGCCAACATTGTGCTTGCATAAGATATTAGATGTGGTGATTTCACCTAATTTAAATTGGGCAATCACCTTCTTGCCTTTTTTATCAGCTTCTTGGCCAAAGAAACGCCTGTTGACATTGTTGGTGACAACATCAACATCAATGATGTCTTTGGGGAAAAGATCCCCATACCCAATCTTCCGACCAGAGTTCCCAGATTTGGAACTTAAAAGTGGATCTGTGGCCACAGAGTTACTGGAGTTGGCAGGGTTGCCAACTTGATTACCAAAACCAGCGGAATTGCCAGATTTGGCAGAAGATGGGGAGGAAGATGAGTTATTTCCAGATTTGGCAATGGCAGTGGTGAAGGAAGAAAAGGCAATGTTGTTGACAAAAGACATTTTTATACATATATATTTCAAAAATATAAAAAATACGGTGAGGGTTGGTTTGATTTGATTTGAAGTCTGAAAAAGTGTCAGCTCTACTTTCTAAATATAGCAGAGGCTGGCACTTTTTGTCATGACTTCCAGTTATGGGATACAGATAGATCCCATGACAGAGACTTGAGACTTGCTTTTGGCTTCTCAATTCATTGCCAGAAAAGAAATCCAGCCTTTTCAGGAGTGCTTCAGGGCTCCATCAAATTCCCTGACAGCAAAATCCATCACTATGTAACTATTTTTAGAAATGTACTAATGCCACTAAGGAGCAATCCTATTTCTAAGCAGGAAGCTAAGCTTGTGCCTGCTGCTGGTCTGCATGTACCATGGAACAAGGTCCAAGCAGCACAACCCTTATACTGAATAATTACATAAATAATCGGAACAATGGGCAAAAACCCATATATTGATATAAGCACTTAATTATTCATGGCCAATAGGGGGGTGCAAAGCCTTTTGATCGGGGGATGGGACAGAACCCAATCCAATCTTTATCCATCATAGATGGCCCTAAATCCAGAGAATGTTGGAAAGCCAGAATTCACCATCTGGCCCAGATCTGGATAAAATCAACAGATTTGGAGTTATGGTTTTGGTATTGACCGGGGTAACACAGAAACCTGGGGCTGGTATAGTTTGCCATACTAAGTATTATTTTCACACCTCTCCAGGTGGTGCCTGCAGATCTCTGTCAAGATTGAGGCATACTCATATTACTGGTGAGTTCCCAGGGTTATGTCAGCAATCATGACAGTGATTACAGTATTGTACAGCTATGGGCACTAGCCTAATAGCTTCTAATGTAATGAAATCTGCAATGTGTAAAAGTGAGAATTTAGAACAAGAATATTGGATCATAGACTCAGGTGCATCTGTGCACATTACTAATAACAAAAATGATTTTGTTGAGTATAATCCATATTCTGAACCAGAAGAAATAAAGACAGCAGATTCTAAATCAGCTGCTCTCATATTAGGTCAAGGAACCATGTTCTCAGCTTTAAAAATCCTAAAGGACAGAGACATACCGCTAAATTGGAAGTGTGTTACATGCCAAAAGCTTCTCATAAACTTATTTCATCAGGACAATTGAAGATTGCTGGTTATGTCGAATCATCTAACAGTGATCAGACAGTATTTTCATATAAAGGAAATAATTCAATAATTGCTAGACCTAAAAATCAGTTTGAACCAATTCATTGGGCAGAAGTGATTATTGATAAAAGAATGAACAAATTAGTCAATTTGGCTGATTTTACTACCTGGCATAATTGTATGGCTCATGCAAACAAAAATGTAATTAAAAATATGAGCCAAAATACTGAAGGTTTTGATAGTAAAATCAAATACCTTCAGATATTCCTATTTGTTCAGGATGTGCACAAGGAAAGATGCATAATAAATCTTATCCTACATCACAAACACATTCAAAGCAACCTTTAGAGTTGTTACATGCTGATTTGCTTGAATTTCCACAGGAGTCATACCATTGTAAAAAATGGTGTTTAATGATTCTTGATGACTATTCTTCATATGCCTTCTTGGCATTCCTATGATCAAAATCAGAAATGTTTCAAAATTTTAAAGACTTTGTTACACTGTTTGAAAACCAAACAGGATGAAGGGTCAGATGTTTCAGATCAGATCAAGGGGGAGAGTTTAAATCAATTGAATTTGATCTATTCTTAAAGCAAAAAAGGCATATTACATGAACAAAGTGCACCATACATCCACCAACAAAATGGTCATGCAGAAAGATTAAATAATACTATATTGGAAAAAGCAGAAAGTATGCAACTCCATGCACAATGTCCTAAATTGTGGTGGGAATTTGCAATGGAAACTGCTATCCATACATACAACTGCACACCATTGAAAAGAACAAAATGGATGACTCCATATGAAAATTTATATAACAAAAAGCCAGAACTTCATTACTTTAAAACATTTGGATGTTTAGCATGGGTTTTCTTACCAAAAGAAATTAGACCAAATAAGCTTACACCAAGAGCTGAAGCCATGACATTCATTGGATATGAAAATGGCTCAAAAGCTTATAAATTCATGGAAAACAATAATTCCATATTTGTTGGTGTTCAATCATTATTTGATGAACATATATTTCCTAGAGCCAAAATAGAAGGCCAAAATGAGAGACTATTTAAACATCCACCAGGTATTGAAACTTGGGATGATGAAGAAGGACAGGAATCTGATTCCAATTCCCACATACACCATGGTTGTCACTCATATGATAGTGACAGTGATGATGATATTCCCAAGGAAAAGAAACAATTATTATCATAAAAGTCATGATGCTACATTTGATGGAAACAGCAGTCCATCTCGTGATAATGATAATGATAAGGGCTACCAGATTCATCTTTGACTCCTGATAATGAAAATCAGGATAGAATAGAACCAAATATGAATCATACTATTACACTTCCTGAACGAACCATAAATATTCCCAAAGATTGACATGGGATAAACGTTCAGAGAAAGGAAAATCTAGACAAGATGAGAGATTTGATGAAGCTCTCAGAAGGACTTCCCAAATTAGAAAACCAAAATTCTTGTCTGACAATTTTTATGGACTAGAAAATCCCATTCAAACAGAAAAAGAATCTAAAGCAGAATGGGAGAAAAGAGGTTTTGGGAAAGGCAAAGGAAAGCTTAGACCTATCCTCAGTCCTTAAACTTCACAAAAAGCACTAGAAAATCCATTAAAACAAAAAGAAGAATCAGAAAAAGAAATCAGACCAATTTCAGGTGGTGAATTTCCAGATTTAAACCAACCAAAAGTCTGATGATGAAGATCCATTTGGTGATTCAAGTGAAGATGAGATGAATAAACATCTCAGATCTAAGTCACCTAGTGACAATCTTGTCAATTTTATACAATAATTGCATAAAGAAGGAAATAAATTTGTTAAATACCTTTTATCAAAAGCCATAAGTCCAAATTATTCCAAAATGTGGATCAATGGACGTATAGAGATGCATATAAATTAAAAGCATCTA